>VYZW01027316.1:56757-93341 GCA_013401315.1 Balaeniceps rex
TACTCCAAACGCGATCTTGCTTCCAAGTCCTCTCCACTGTGGTGGCCCGGATGCCCACCAAGCACAGTCTTACAGACACTGTATCCCACACAAGAAAGGTGCACCTGTGGTGGATAGGCCCCTCTCATGCCACATGGAATTTTGTATTGCTCCCTGCTGGAGGACACGGCAAACATGGTGTTACTGGCACTCGTACGCTGCACTGAGTTTTTTTATTGGTTTTTGGCTTGCTATCTTAATGCAAAACCAAAAAGATGGACTTTTCTGAAAAATAGCTGCTGTATTTGCATGGATCAATCTATACGTGTTCTCCATTTCAACCAGTAACTAGTGAATTCACAGTGAAGGCAACCAGGAGCTGGGACATGACTGAGAGAACTGCATCCTGAAGCAGTTACGAGCTCTTAGGCAGAATGAGACAGGAATTGCTGACCTGTAGTTGCAGCATTTAGTCAACTATGAATCCTTCCTTTAATCTTTCTTGCATTCTGAGCATAATTAATATGCTCAGTTTGAGAACATTATAAGCACAGTTTGAGCACAGTTAATGATTTCAACCCTTGCTATCGTCAGAATTATCTCATATAGTCAGGGTCAAAATAATTTCAGTGTTCCTACAGATAACATTGCTTTCCCGAGCCGCAGCAGTTAACTAGTTAGGAAGACACTACCGGATGTAACGACCAGATTGGGGAGAGTCGGTATTTGGCACTTCAGCTGTGTTTCATTTGAGAAATGATTCTACAGCCTGAAAAATCAGTGCATGGCTCTTTGCGGGGATTTGCAAAGCCCCTGCAGTCCGTTCCTGGTTTGCACGGCATTCGGAGCAATGTCTGTGTGGGGCAGCTACCACTACAGAACACATACCCTACAGATTAACCAGCCTTTCTTAATCCACAACAATTCAGTAAAGGGCACAGAAAAAGTGTGCAGATTGCTTAGGAAACTAGACAGTCAACTATATTAGCTAGGGAGAGTCGCTTTGTTGTCTCAAAGTTACGTTCACAGATGCATCTAACTCTCAGGAGAACCATCCCCTGTGAAGTGTTCATGGCTAGTTTCATCACTAGGACAGAGTAATACCTAAAATAAAGCTAAAATCATATGTGTTTCTATCGAGTACAACCAATGTTATTGTTTTTCTTTCCTAATGTATTTGAAAAGACAACTTTTCCCCCCTTTGAAGTAAGCTTGCTCTTTCAACAGTTGCTAGTGAGAACTGGACTGTGACTGTGCTGCACACAATTTGATGTGGAGTGCTGCAGGGCTGGTGCGTCAAATGTTAGCTGAGTGTTTCTCCTTTGATAAATGCAGTAGAAATGAGTGGCTGCAATAATTGTGCCATGGGAAAAGACCATTCCAAATAATTAAAAAGTGAGATGAACTGTAGTTATCTACTTCTGAAGCTTGCCACCAGGTAACGTGGAAAGGTATTTCCCCATTATGAAGCCTTCTGATTTATAAAGTATATTTATGTTTAGATCATTACCAAAGTTGCATTTTGCCTAGAGACAAATTTTAATCACCTAACTCTCAGATTAGGAGACCATTAGGCACCAAAAATCTCTGAATGAATTAGAGGGGATAACCAGACTCTTGAAGACCCCAAGCCTGGGAAAAGAGACACGTAAGCTCTGCTGCAATTCAGAGATGAGGTGGAGGACACAAACTCTACCAAAGGCCCCAGAGTGGCCCTGGTCAGCACTGAGTTCCAGAAAAAAAAAAAAACACAAGAAATGCCATCACCAGCCCTTTCCTTTTTCACAGTAGCCTCATGGTTAGAGATACTTGGGATCTGGTAGGGCTAGGAACCAGTTATAATGTTAGGTAAATGTCCTAATCCCAATAATACAGGTCTTCCAGGTGTTGAGTGGCACCAGACCTCCTGAAGTAAGTGCAGCTCACTTAGCCCAGCACAGCTCCTCTTTTGCTAACTGCTGCTCTGGTTGGCTTTCTGGCAAGCCAGAAGGAGCACTGCCCTACAAGCATTTGTAGACTTCTCCTTAGAGATGTCTCAGCTGGCTATTCTGAGTGATGTTGAGATACAGACTGTGTATCTTGATTTTAATAGGGAACTTAGGCTCCTGCTTATACTCTCGTAATTACCATACTGGGGGGGGTCCATCACATTTTTAGGCCTTGCTGTAGCCTGAACACAGTACTTGGCTTCATGTAAGTACAGTTACAAGAACAGAATGGACCAAGTCTGAGTTTGCCTCTAAAATTCCTCACTTTTGAAAATCCTGGTTTCCAGACTGCTAAACAGTTGGTTCACAGTTTCAGGTACCTTAAGGTATTTCACTGGCACAGAATATTCAAATGGTTGAAAAAAACCGCAACAAAGAAAGCCAAAGAACAGAACAGCTAACAGCCATTTGTCATTGACCAGAATATTTAATCTTCATCTATGCAGTCCCTGCTTGAGTTCAATCATCATTTGGATTATTGTAGTAATTCATGATGTTTAATCTCTGTCCTACATTTAAGCACCTGTTTCATCATATGATTTATTTATTTATTCAATTAACTAATTCAAGTGGTACTATAATTAGAGGTAGAACAACGGTATAAACACAGTCTGGCTAAAGGTTTTCCTCATCACAGATAATCAACATTGAATCTGAATTATGTTTTGGCCACATCTCAACTTTTAAGGAACTCTACCACAAAGCAGTAATCACAGGAGCACAAGGCGTAAGTCTTAATCTCCACTGCTCTTCTCCTTTCCAAGCCTGTGGGAACGAATGTACATGAAACCATTCCCTTTCTCTCTGCCATGCCAGGTTTGGGCAATAGAAATCCCTGCACTTTCAACAGACATAGGAACTCCTGTTTAGTAAATCTCGCCGTGCCAGACTGCCTCCTTCCAGATACACAGACACGGTTCCAAGTTTTCCCTCTGCATAAGGATAAGCAAGTAGGGCAGGTAACTAAATCCCCCATCACCATCCTCCTTTTCTCACTTCCCTGCTCTGCTCTGAACGCTTCTGCCTTTCTCCTTGTTCAGCCTCCAGTCCCAGCCCACTCTGCCTCCCTGCTGCAGCTTTTCTGTAATAATCCCAAAAAACCCCAACCCCCCCAAAAAATCAACATGTCTGCTCTTTCTGTTGAAGTGGGACTACTGTGCAGAATGCAAATTTGCCGGGAACAAAGTCATTAACTAAGCAATAGTCTAGTTCCCAGCATTATTTCCACTGAATAAACATTCAGTGCTGGTGAATTGTGAAAGACAAGCTGTTGAGGGACCAGGACCAGAAGCCAGTTTGCTCATCTGATGGCCTGGTACATACAGACCACAGTAACAGATTCCTTCTCATTTGCGCCATCTTATACTGCTGGCTTCTTGGTGTTCAAGCTTCAACAATATAGGTGGAGAGGGGGAATTATTCCCTTGTCAAGATACCTTTTTCTCAGGAGAATGCCCTGTTCACGAGGATATAAGGTATTTTGCCTCTCTTAGTGAAGTTGTTTCATTCTCCATGAAAATATCCATTAGACCAGGGAAAAAAAAGCAGCCTTTTGGCAGTGGTTACATTTGCTCACTGGATTGAGAGGCAAGAACTGAACCCAAGGTTTCTGCCTCCCAAGAGGATGCTGAAACCGTCGAGATGTTTGTGTTCAAGAGGTTAAGTCTGTGTGTGCAGGGAAACAAAGGAACTGTGAGAAGTGGCTGGTGTAAGTGCCAAATCCAGATGTTGTGAGATCCAGCTGGACATTCAGCCCAGAATAAGACCTGTGGAGAGGCAAAGTTGAATGTACATCCATCCTCCACGTTTCTAACAGGCAGCACCCCACCAAGACACCCAGCACCTGCAATTGCTGTTGTAGGTGCCCAGAGTTACACCAGACAATGTACAGGAAGCATAAGCCCTTCACATCAGCCTGTTAACTCTGACCATCCTCTCCAGTGTAAAAACCTGCAACAGCTGTGATAGACGTGGAGGGAGTGATGGGCAAGACTAAAATGTTTTGCTATGGCAAAGGGGCATGCTGGAGCACCTGCAGGTGCCTGGTGGCCAACCCCTCACAGACAAGTGTGGGACCTGCTCTTCTGTGGATCACACAATGTGGTGCCACAAAAGGGTGAGCCCTCTCTTCCCACCCTCTTACAGAATTTTACTCTTTCTTAAATGTAGAATTACAACTCACTATTGACACAAGATATGGGACAAGAAACAAGCAGGTGACCCTTTCCACCCCTGTCCCCTGCCAGGGCAATGCCTTTATCCTGTATGCTCCCTCAGCAATATGTTTATTTATTCATTCACTTGGTTCCTGGCACAAAGACCTTCCAGCAAAGCCTGACCTGTACCACTCCCTTCCCTTGAACCTCTGACACACCAAGCCCCATGCACAGAAACACCAGGAGCTCTTCTCTACCTAGGGCAATATGCAACAGAAGTTAGAGCAGCAGCGTGGACACCTCCTCCCCAGCACAGCCGGAGGCCTCCACCTCCTCCCATCTCCATTGTCCTGGAGCTGTAGGGCTCTGGGAACAGAAATGCCCAGAGGAAAAGGTGGAGAAGTGCAATACTTGGCCGAGGATCCTCCCTGTTGGGACTGACCTTTTAGCTGGTCCTCAGAAAGCCTGGCTGGCCATTTCCTTCCCACCGCTCCTTCCTGCTAAGCTCACAGCTTGTCAGGGGAGGAGTGTTCAGTGAGTAACTAACTGCATCGCGCTACACAGCCATACCAGGAGTCACAGTTAGCTTATTTTCTTACACATGCACACGGTCAGCTTTTCCCAGATCAATGGCAAACCAAATCCATCGTTACGTCTACCACAACTTCACCTGCACCGAGCAAGATGGGCTGGCAATTTATCACAGCAGCCAGCCGCCATCTAACCTCATATCTTCCCTGGAGTGCCAAAAGGGCCCCACAATTGTCTTCATATTTAGATTTTCTATGAACTTCAAAGAGAAGACCTCATCTGTTATAAGGGTATTCAAGTACCAGAGGACACTTGAGAGAGGCCAAGGTCCTTGTGTGTAGGAGAGGTGGCAGTGGTGCACGGGCGCTCTCTGTGCTGCCTCCGAACCGGCAGACCGCGTTTCAGGCACCAGCCACTGCAGCAACGATAACTCGGCCTATTTTGTGATCCGCTGGCCCTAGATTCAGCCACAATATTTATTAATCAGTGTCAGGGTAACGAGCAGGGGTGTGATTTAATGGCTCCGGCGGGCTCAGGAGGCGGAGGCCCACTAGGTGGCATTCCAGTCCTCGGCATGGCAGCGGCGGCAGCGCTGGTGCCACAAACCATGCACAGGCTGCCAAAAGCCATTGGGTTGTCCTTGCTTGTCTGCTGACTTCTGGTTCTTGTAGGAACCAAAGGTGTTTAACTGTTTGCTCTAAACGTGTAGTTTTCCTCATGAGTTTTCTTAGATATGCCAATTAAAAGTTAATACTTTTTCTTTCTTTTTTTTTTTTTTTTTTTTTTTTTAAAGCTTCATATACTGATACTCTGGAGGGAAAGGGAAAGGAAGAGGAAAGAAAGAAATCTTTTTCTTTGTTCGGACTATTTGGCAGGGCTAAAGCGTGACTGTCTGCTTTGGCTTCTTAAACCACATATCACATCTGTAAAAACATAGTGGCAAAAGGAGGAAAAAATAATCTGCAATGCTTTCCTGGTGGTTTCTGTGAGGCTTTCATGTAACCAATACATTTTCACCAGTTATGCATTTGGGTCACAGGAAGAGCTGGAAGAAGGAATTCCTTTGCCATTTTGAAGTTGCTGTCAGGAAGAAAATATAGCCAAGCTGATGGAGCTACAAGAAATACAGTTTTGTTCTTCTGTCCCGATATTTTTCTTCTGCACTTTCTTTACCATCATTCATATTTGCATAAGCATTTTCCTCGGCATAGCAAAGTCTGTGTACGGAATGCAGAGAGGCCCTCAGAGCATGGAAATCTCTTATTTTGCAATGGCAATTCTAAAACATACATAAACACTGTTAGAGAATGGAGTAAAAGGCCTTCCCTGTAAAGTATTTGGTCAGATCTAGAAAACAGCATAGGCTCCGTGGTGGGCAGCATTACCATATGTAACCTTTAGGCTTCTGTGCAATTTACAACCCCAAGTTAGGTGCTTAAATACCCTTTTAAAAGTATAATGAAAATTAAGTGCTAAGGACCAGGTTTCACTGTAGCCGGCACACAGCAGGCAAAAGCTGATGTTAGCTACTGAAAAATACCGGAGAAGACCGGTATTTAATATCTCACCTCTTCCCTGCATTGGAGATCAGAGGAGTCTCCTGTCCCTCTGGATCATATGCCTGAGCAAAGTCTCACAGCACTTGCTCACTTGTTTCTTGTGAAAAATGTCTGAGAACTTGTGGAAATGCTTCTGGTGCTGTGGCCCACACCTTACACGTGCTTAAAGCATTGAGCAGGAAGCAGAAAATGAGGGCTCAGGGCTTTCCACCCCCACACCTTCTTTTCAGGAGGCTGGCAGCCCCGCCCCCCCAAGCAAAATTAACATGGGAAAGGCAGGAGGCAGAAGAGAGATATTAGTGCAGTTAGTAGGAGAAGGACACTCTGCATTCCAACCCCTTCTCCCAATTCTGCTTATGTATTTTACTTACCTTTCTTAAATGTACAATATATCACCAGGCTTGGGAACAAGGACAGAACTGAAGTCTCCCACCTCTGAAGTAAATGCCACAGCTGTTAGGCTAGAGAGTTTCCCTTTGCATACTGTGGCCCAGCATCATGCATTCCTGTGGCTCAGCTTCAGCAGGAAGGGCAAAGACTGCTTTTCTCTCTGCTTTTTCCTAGCCTGAAGGTCAGGGCAGTCCCTTGAGAGATGAGGTTGTGGCTGTTGATAGCTCCAGGCTGAGGAGGGTCTTACAGCCAGGTGCTGCTTTTCTGGTGCATCACTTCTTCTTTGGGTCATGTACCTGAAAGTAAGTAGGTTGTGACATTCAGCAATGCCAGAGCACCAGCTCAGGCTGGGGAGAGGCCAGATCTGTGAGCCCCAAAAAAGTGGGAGGTGGGTGCCAGAAGGCTGGCTTGGCTAAGACAGACCAAGTTCTCCCATGTGCTGGAGGCTGTCCCCAAAAGATTAGGGAGTCACAGCAAAGCACAGCACGCTTGTTTAGAAATCTGTAGCTGGCTCTGAAAAAATACGGATCCTGAACAGGAGGCAACACAACTTGTTGCTTGGGCTAGCAACAGCCCTTCCTTCTAGGAAGGGTGGAAAAAGCGGAGAGTAAGTGTTGTACCTACAGAGCCAGAATACCCTGGGACCAGGGTTAGCATCTTGGCATAGCACGTATTGACCTGTGCCAGCTTGTTTGGATCAGCGTGGCTGGCAGTGAGTAAATCGATTCCTACTGACTCTGAGGGATCTGAGAGAAATGATGGAGATTTTGTGAAACCTCATTTGAAGTTGTTAGGGACCAAAGCTGCTTAGTACAAAACAGGGACCCTTACAGCCCTGGACTGAGGTCTGTCTGTACCAAGAGTGAAATACAGAGTATGCCTCTTTAATCCAGAGCAATTTTTATTCAGTTGATTTCATTTTGGAAGCTGAAGAGCTAAGAACTACTTCAAAGGTTAAATTTAGCATATTCATACTATTTATACACAATCATTTAGAATATTTAAATTGCTTCTTAAAATAGTCTCCCCAGTAAGCAGAAAAATCTCCTAACTGGCTTAAAGGAAAAAAAAATGTTAAATTCTGCTATAATTAAGGTTACACATGCAAAAGTTAGAAGTTTGCTTATGTTTATGAAATAAATCTGTCCTGTGAGACAGGGCATTTGGAGAAAGGGCTCTTTCATGCCTTCCTCTTGGAGGTGTCCTATTTTCCACAGAATACTAAATAAGCGTTTCACAGAATGAGAGTGACTTTCTGGAACAAACTTTAGGACTTTTACCTAAGGCCTGTGGTTCTGCTGTTCCCTAGCTTTCTCTAGTAAATCATTAATTATTTAGTCAATGTTGACCGGTAAGAATAGAAAAAAATAAAGTTCTCTCTGATATCATCTGCTAGTACTGGTATTCTCCTGAGGATGACTCCTAAATCACTGGGCTGCTGACTAGCATTAAAAAGTGAAAATGGCATTTCCAAGAGTAAAAGTCTTCATTTCCTTTACTTTTCTTGCAAATACAATGAAGTGGATCATGCTGAATGAAAGAAAATCTTTTTGTGACATTTTTGTGAGGAAAAAGCACTCAAAATTATTGCGGTGTCCCCCACCCAAGAATTTAGTTTTATTGCTTAGGCAAAAGCATTAGTCATTTCTACAGCCCCTCTTAACCCCTTGTGGGCACTTAGACTTAGATCTTACCATTTCTTCCAAGGCTGTATCTTGCTAAATTGGGGGAATAAAATCTTGTCCTTTGTTAGAGTAAGTACTAAACCATCCGTTTACTTTGTGGAGCCTAAGATTTACAGCCTGTTTATGAAAGACAAGAAAAATCAGGCTTTGAAATTCCCGCTGACAAATTTTGCAGCAGTGGAATTAACTTTGCTCTTCTCGTCAATTCCTAGTTTGAATAGTTCTGGTTTACTTTGCTCTAAACCATGTTTACTTTCTGTTTTCCAGCATTGCTATCAGCTAGAAATTACCTTTCACCCTAGAATGGTATTTTTTTTTCTATTTCTGTGCAATAGTATATATTAAAGTGTGTTAAGTGCTTTTAAACCATAGACTGGCAGGTGCTATATAAATATTTATCCTTGTTATGATTGCTTAAAACAGAAGGCTCAGAGGTATATAAAAGAAAAAAAAACTAAGTAGCCCCACCTTCTGCCCTTGGTTTTCACATCTATTCCATAATCAGTTCAGTGAGAGAAATCCCTCACAGAAAGAAAACATTCAAACTGCCTTGCAGCACAAAGCAAGGATAATTTTAATCCATGTTACATTCCCAGATTTACAGTCACAGTTGATTCAATTTTGAAATGACCTGTGAAACAGTTTATCCTAGACAAATGCAACTGAAGGGTTTCATAACAAAAAAAACATTTTATATTCTCTTCTTTGCAATCAACCCGGATTCTTTTTTGCTTCTTTAAAGTGGAGATTATTCAGAATATTCTGGCTAGGGGGGTGGTGGAAATGGGTAGGATGTCTTTGGGGAAAAAGACTATGTGGCACTCAGCAGAATGTGTGTTTGCTGGACTGTTCTCGTGCTATTGTTCCAGGACCAGTAAGGTTTACTTAAAAAACCAAAAGTTTCAGAGAGGCCAGGTGCCTTATATTATATGCTTGAGTGTTCCTTCCTGACCGAGTTGCTTTTCCCATTAGAGTTTTTTCTCCCATTCTCCATTTGAGGTTTGTTTCCTGTTCCTTTTCATTTCACCTTAGCTTTTCATGCAATGACATCCAAATCGAAAGAGAGAGTCATTGCCATGGTTTTCACTCTAAACCTGAACTTCCTGGCTTTTATGGCTTATAATCAATCCCATAATGTCCTGTGATTTCTATGTATGAGTGGCAAGAAGTAAAAGGGAGTTTATTTTGCCTGTATGCAGACAGGCCAACTTTCACACATTAGGAGCAGCAACTAATCACCCACAACATTTCCTAAAGTTTATGGTGCTGGCAGACAGCTGTTTTCATTCTGATATGATGGTTTCTTTGCAGACTCCTGCTGCCAGCAGTGTCTCAACCACTTTACTAGCGCTCCATGCACCGCACATCCTGAGCTACTGCCTTTAAAGATTCTTTCTACTTTATACACGCAAAAGCAAACTAGACTGCCAACAAATACTAAGGAGACAGACATATTGTCACTGTAGCTGTCTGCTGTACCAAAGGGAAATTTCAGTTACCAACGCCTAGAACTAAAAGAAGAAAATGATAACGTCGGCATGCATCCCAGGTCCCTCAATATAAGCTTTTAACCTTACTTTTTGGTTTGATTTTTTTCTTCCCTTTATAAAGCTTGGCCCTTGAAGGGGTAAAAATGCATTATCTCTACTGTTTATGATACAGGAATTAAAAAAAAGTTACCTATATTCTCTGAAAGTTAAACAATGTTACTGTAAATACATGTATCCCACATATGCTATAAATGTATAGAAGTTTGGGCCTTGCCTAAGTAATCATTGATAACCATATTTAACAGCTCTTTAATATTTGACTTGATTAATGTGGAGCTTAAGAGACTGGGGAAAGCACTCATTTCATCTCTGCGATGCTGGCTACACAGCTATGTCTGTAATCTCCTATCTGCAAACTTGTTCCAATGCTTCTTGTCTTCAAAGACTTCACAAGTATGTTCTTGAAGCCAAGAATATATCCCACTGCCAACCAACAGTCCATGTATCTGTCTTTAAACAGAACTAGTGCTGGAAGACCGGCATCTTATGCCGTGGATAGCATGAGGGTGAGTTCACAAAGACTGGTGTGAGGCACCCAGAAATGTTCCCTTTGACCAGTTCAGCCTGATGATTGGCAGCCTGAAGATAAAATCATCTAGGAATGAAACATGGGAAAACCTCAACAAATTCTGCAGATCTCTGAACCACCGTCAATTGTTAAATACGGGAGAAGAAACAAGTGGATTGGGAGAAGGGGAAGAGTTCCCTTTAATCCATCCCTTAAACAAATATTTATGATCTCTGAGCAATGAGGTATTACAATCTGAACATTTGAAGTATATTCACTTTCTTTCGCTCCCACTGATACAGACACATTTGTAATTATGCATATTTGTTCAGTACAGTCATGCTGGTTTTAACTTCCATCTAATTATTATTTATATGATTATAGTTCCTAGGAGCCCAGTCGCAGACCAGAAGGCTACTGTGCTAAATGTAGAAGACATGCAGAAAAATGTCTTGAACCCCAAAGATTATACGAAATCTTCCCATTAACTTCAATGTTGTTTTTCCAGTTGGTTTTATCATGCTTCTAATTAATCTGCCACACACAAAGACAGTAGCAAGCATAATTTACTAAAAATCAACACAAAGAACAGATCTTAAAGATGGCATGATTTGCCAAAGCATCTAAACCTCTGTACTGCTCTGGCAGTATAATGCAAGTTACATTTTAAAATTAATTGAAAAGCTTTAAGTGTTTTGTTAAAAACCTTACCAACACAGGTTCAGTAAGTAATGGGTGAAGGCATTATTTTATTTGTCTTTTATGTGAGCGATTCTGCTTATATGAAAAAAAGAGCAAGTCCCTAATGCAGGAATTAGAGTGAAATTCTGTTGGGCTTCCATTACACAAGAGCTCAAACTTGTCAGTTGTAATGGCTCTATCTTGTGTTACATCTGAGACGTGTAGATTTAAAGAAGCTGAAATAAATGAATAAATAATGCTTCTTTTTGAAAGCACCTAATGCACAAAAGAAAACATTGTCCCAAAAGACAGCAAAGAGCAGTTTTCTCAAGCAGCAAAGAGCCGCTTGGCTTTTGCAGAGCTGCTGGGAAGGATTGTCAGAGCCTACTTAACTAGATGTCAAGAGATATCCTCTCTTCAGGTGACTTCTCCAATGACTCAAGGGCACTGCCATAGCTGCTGCCATGCTCCTTTCCACAACAACGGTGCAGTTATGGTGACTGGAAAATATCCACTGCCTCGGCTGGAGAACAGCCTTCAGTCTCAACAACATCTAGTGCAATACGATGTTATTTTGAGGATGGGTTTGACAAACAGGTAGGAGGGAGGAAAGAAGGTATATTATAGCCATGTTTTAACTGCTAATCGCAGGATACAGTGTAGCCATACTTGTAGGTGCAAGCCTGGTAAGTATGGACAGGCACTGGAAACCAATTTAATACCAACTAGATTCCTGTTAAATGTGTTAAGTGTATTCATATTGGGAATGGTGCCTAGTGGCTTGTTTTATGACTCGGGTTGCATTAGGAAGAGCATCACTCTAGCCCCCAGCGAGACGTGTACCCTCTGGCGAGCCCAGCAAGTGCAGCCCCAGCAGAGCTTTGCTGAGTGTGGTCCATCCCTGCTCCCCTCCTGCGATTCACTTCCAACCACTGGACAGATTTCCCCCTGCCCTGAGCAAGACAACGATATCTAACAGCGCTCATTCCGAAATCTCAGGGGTCCCCTGCTGTTAGCTGTCTGCCTGAGGAAGGTCACTCTGGCCAGTGCCCCAGCAGCAGAAATGTGGGCCCAGGATTGAAGGCAAGAAGCAGTCGCAGCTGAGGCCCTCCTACGGGGCCACGTAACAGCGTGTGTCCTATCGATCAGCACAAAGCAGGGCAGGTAACCCTCGAGAGCCAAGTATTTGCACCCTTCATATCAGGCAGCTAGCCTGCGGCCATGGGACCCTCTTGCAATCAAAAAGACCATAAGCCTCTCCTCTGAACTGTCTGCTGGATGCACATGCCATTTCTGCACTGGCTACCCAGGGAACCAGCATCCCTCGTCTGGAAACATAAAGGTCTTAAATGCCTTACGTAGACGGTGTGAGCGACTCCCTCCTCTGCTCTACCTCGTCAGTGGGTTGGCAATTGACGGCGATGCACACAGGTGAGAGGAGAACAAAGGAAACTACCTTTGTTTCTGGAAGAAGAAAAAGAATGTTCTATTTTTCTTTTTAAAGTACGCAGGATTACTGATTCATTTATTCATAGAACTTGGTTTTTAATCTGTCAGGGAATAATGACCCATTATTTTATACTTATGGGAAATGACACTTTCTAGTACCTGGTATTTGCAGCTGTCAAATTATATATGTCAGCATCTGTCACTCTGCAGCGGTGCTTAACGAACGAGTTTTGCATATCCCAATGAGCTTCTACTAGAATGGAGAAAAATATTAATACATTATCTGGCAACGGTAGGAGCTGACTGCTTTTTTGGCATATTCACTTCTGCTCCATATAGCCTTACCATATACGGCCTGGACTGTGGTCTCAATGGTTGTAGCAGGCCCGATTAAATACACCAACATACAGATTTCTGCCCATAAACGGCAGAATGGAATATCTTCCTTTCCTAATTCAAATGACTTCATGAAAAATGAAAATAATAGCCTTAAAATGAAGTATGGAATCTCTAACAGCATGAGATGTCAATAGAAATTTAAAACCTTTAGGGCTTTGTCCAGTTAGTTTGAAGTAAAGGCAGTCTTCTGTGGTCCTCAGGCCCTTCGTGAGACTGTCTTGTCCAACTTGCACCCAAAAACTTGCCAGAGAAAAAAGCAATGAGTCACTCATCACGTCACAAAAACGAGGGGGAAAGCAGCAGACAATCACGTATTTACATGTTTAATTTTGCTATCCTAAGAAACTAGGAAGTTATTCAATTATCACAAAGAAACCACCAAAATCCTGTCCAGCGGATTATTCCCAGATAAGTGTGGCAATGCAATGCAATGTCTGCAGCATCAAATGTCTCTACAGACTTCTTCGTATCTCTAACTCTGAACAGCTTCATCACTTTCAAGGATATTGTGTCCAGCTTACAGCTGATCCATACACAGAGACAAGACCCTTCCTTGATAGATATTCTTTACAGGAGCTCACAGAAAGAACCTTTTCCTTTTTTGTCACAAATTCTTCATCTTTTTCTACATTGCAAACAGATATCTATTTTATAACAAATTATCTGCTGCAAAATACAACAGTTTACGTAAGCAATATTTAACAACACCAAGCGGGCAAGCACATTGCTAGCACACAGGAACAACTTTGCTTATAAGGCTCATTGCATCACTGTGATTTACACAGAACAAAAAGGACAGAAGCCAGATGGGTTAGACAGAAAGGAATAGGTGATGATGCTCCAGGGAGGAAGTATATTGTTCCTCCACTCAAAGGCATATTAGTCTTTTTTGGTTTTTTTTTTCTTTTTTTTTTTAAATATAAGAAAGGCTTCCATGGCAACTCATATTCTTTGCTAATGAGCTTTCCAGAATTGCCAGGGCTTCTTCATGCAATCTGTGGGCAGGACCCTGGACCCGTCTTAGAGACACAAATCCGTCCTCAGGCTAGAAACTTTGAAAGGGACAACATTTGGTCCAGGCCCTTCACTGCAGGACGGGCCATAACCTGACCCCTTGATTTTAGGGAGGATGACTATGGTATATTAAAGCAGCTGTATTTTTCAGTATTTGGTTATGTGTATCCTAACACAGTATGTTAACGTTTCTCACTGGAAATTCAATGGGAGAGAAGTGTTATTTCCTCAAGTGAGTCACGCAGAGGACAATTCATGCTGAACTTACATGACCAGACACAGCTGCTCCTCGTATCAGATAGAAAAACTAAGTATTTCAGAATCAGAGTCTTTGTATTTTAAAGAAGATCCTGCTTGCTGAGATTCCCTGCCTCCGATGCATGGCAGTTGCCAAATCCCTGTACACTATAGGTACTTAACAAGTCTGTGAACCTACGTGTTTTCCATGGCTGAACGAGGAGTTAGCAAGAAGTAGGAACGATCTGCCAGGAGCCTATTTCCACCTTGTTTCCTGCTTAGACCTAGTTTTCTACAGTTCAAATAAGGCACCACAAAGGAATGCAAGTCACTAAATCTTTACTTACACTGAACAGAAACTGGTATTGGCACAGTTAAGTCCTGGACATTAAACGAAGCTTTCTGCTGATGAAACTGGTGGATGCCACCCACAGGCAAGGCAAATCTATAAACTACAGACCCTATGTACAGACAGCTGAGAGCTGAAGGATGAGGGCAATGAGACTTATCATCCTGCATGAAGTCCTAGAAACTAAAGCTGACTCCTAGATCCAACTTACTCGTACCCACAAACATCTGTATTGTTACACAATATATTTAATCACAGAAATCATTTAAGTTGTTCACTCAGTCATACTATTTTAATAACTGAGTAGAAAATCAGCCCCAATATCTTTCTTTCCCCATAGTATTACGTATGAAACAATATATGTCAATGAGCTAATAGCCGAAGCGGAAAGCCAAGCTGAAGATATAGTAATACTACAAAGGAAAATAAATCAGTGATGTCATGAGTTCACCAAGCACTGCTGTTAAAGAAGAAAAATGATCTTCTGAAATTCTCCTTCCATAGTTCCTCTGGCCAAAATTGGTTATCAGATTCAAACTGGTTATATGAAATTAATTTATTCTCTGAAAGTCAAGTTTTCAGCAAAATTGCTATTCTTGAAGAGCAATTCTTGGTCTACTTAAAGCTTCCTAACATTAAGTCTGATACACCCTAATAGCAGTGATTCCAGTTATTTGTTTTGGAGGTTGATTTACAAAAAGTTTTATCCCAAGCCCTTCATTTATGCTTGTATTGACAATAAAAAGTACCTGTACTCACTGTGATTGGAACATTTCTTAGCAATATTTCAGATATTAGCCATGGGATTAATGTGACTAAACAGATTTATGCACTGTAGGTGTCTTCTACATCTAAACTAATCACCTTTGGCTTCCTGTATATGGAAAGGAATATAGGCATTACAGCACAACCCACCTCATCCTAAAGTCTAAAATACATATCCAGTGAATCTCACCACATATCTAATTCTCTCTGTTAATGAAGGAAGAAAACATGGAGTAACTAAATGAGCTGTAAGCATCTATGGGACAGAAATCTAAAGTAAAGTGAGAGGAAGTCCATCATCAGAAAATATCAATGTGAATCAGGCTGTATTCAGATTTATGGTGATCAGCTCAGTACTTACATGGAAACCTGAGTACTCACTGCTCCCTTCTATCAAATACTGTATGCAGTAGGGATCATCTGAGCTGCTTGTTCAATGGGGAATAACAGAGTTTGCTAGATCAATAAAAATAAGTAACAAGAAAGCTCAACAACAAAAATGAGTGGGTGGAAAGTTGAGCTCAGTTGGCAAAGGCTCAAATTAAAGCCCTTCAGTGAAATCAGTGATAGTAACCCATGAAATCAGAGCCACTGACCTGAAGCACAGACTAGACCTAACATCACAATATTTTTACCCTTCTAAAATGCTTAAAGACAGTCTTTCCTGTTTTAACTATTTGGACACTAATTCGCCTTATTTTAGTGCACTCACAAAACCGTATTTGATTGGGCAAATCACTGAAGTGGAATATAAACCAGCAGCGAGCTAATGTAGTTTGTGTGGCATTAAAGAACATGTGTGATAAATTTTGGGTTTTAAATACAATAAATCAGTCATTTAAATTTAATATAAGCTGCATAATTTCATTCTGCTTCATTAGCCTATATAAACACAATAAAATCTGTCAAATGCAAACAAAGGGCCTCCTAGAGGTGATATTTTAATTGTAATAAAACTGTCATCTAGATTAAGAGGCCAGCTGAACAATTCATTTCTTCATAGAAGTTAATGCTATTCTAGAAAATGAGCGCTAGGTTTAATTTCTCCTGATGCGCTGGTGCTCAGGAAACAAGAACTTTGTTTCTGCTCTCTACTGCAATCAATCTGTCTGCTCCATGGCCCTAGCATCACATCAGAAGAAAAAGGGGAAAAAAAGCGGGGGGTGGGCTAGGTTGCAACATGAAGCTCTGCCTCTGCTGCCTCCTTCGCACAACTGCCTTTCACATCAGTGGGAGTTTAGCTTGGAGATGGGATTCAGGCCTTCTAAGCTAGCCGAACATCCTCCAACGTGCTTTAGTCAGGTAGGAAGAGGGGGTTTTCCCTGACGGCCCCTGCTTGGACCAGGGCACCAGAGATGCACGCCCACCCTCCCCTGGCATATTGTGTCCCACGGGAGTCCCTGAGCTGTTCCCCCGGCCAGTTTATTCTCTGCAATTACCGCTCAGCAACACGCGCCCCCTGACAAAATTGTATCTGCATTTCCTTCCTGTCGCCAGTAGAACCAAGTATATTGCTTTTCTTGTTTTTCCCCTTAAAATGTTAATACAACTTGTGGCTTAATTTAGGTGGCTGAGAAGCAAAACACTCAGATCTTCCACTGATTGGCTTTAATTGCTTGACTAGATATCTTTCGTCTGGTAACTATGAAATATTCACAAGTGACATAATCTAATTCCAGCTGGGATAGTCAATGATCAGAAGCTAATTTTTCTGGCTTTACCTCCCCCTCCCCCCTCTCCTCCACATACGCTTGTGCTGCTCTTCCATATTTTATTACTTCACCTGAGACCCTGTGTAGCCTATACAGGGAAAAAAAGCAGCGAGGGCCTCTTTCATCAGCCTGTAGTGAAAGAACTAACCTGCACTGAAGGGAAAAATCATCTTTTGCGGTAAAGAGTTATGTGCAATTGTTTACCTTATCCTTTGAATTTTAATCCATAAAACCATTTTCTCCCTAAAAATAGAGCTGCATACTTTCTGAGACAGCTGTTTAGCAGCCAGACAGAAAAGCCACCAACGTGCCTTTGACTCTGACTTCTTAATATCACATTTTAAAAAGAAACATCTCAGCAGCTCCTCTAAGTGACAGAATCAATATAAAGCTTTAACAGGGGACAAGAGGCATCTTAATTTCTTCACCAAAGAAGAGAATCTGCCAGGGATTTTATGGATATATTTACGTTTCTTCATAACTACTTCTTAAAACCGTGTCAGTCCCTCAGACTTCTTCATCCCTGCTCTGGGTATCTCTGCTGTACGCAGGGGCCAGCAGCCACCCTTTCGTTTGACTAATTGGGCACCTGCTCCTGCCAAAGCCATTAGCAGAAGCCTTTTGTAGCTGAGGAGGAACAGTTACAGCTTTAATTTCTGAAGGCAGAGATTTCTAACACTGAAACAGTCCCAGCGTTTCTGAGAAGTCCCCCCTGCATCGCCCCCAGAGCCTGCACTCTTGCTGCCTGGCTGTGGGGAGAGGGGGGCTCAGGGTAGCAATACCTCCCGCAGGACCCACGGCTGCCCTGGAGCCAGCGCTGCTCCCTGTGTTTGGGGGAACAGGAGGGGTGTTTGCACAATTGCCCATGGAGCAGGTTAGACACATCCTGATGATGCTACTGTCCTCCAGCGTTTTCCCTTCCTCATGCAGCGCAGAGCCCTCCCTGCCAGCTATTGAGTCTTGGAGCAGAGAGCTCATCCATCTTCCTACGACTCAGCCAGACCTTTTTTACAGGAGAAATGTCTCGGATCAAACCCAGTTCCAGAATACAATGTGCCATATCGGCCTTACTAGAAAAACTAGTAAAGAAGTCTTTCACACATGTAAGATATTTAATGAATCCAAACCAAAACGTTTCCATGTCCCTTTGAATTTCACTGTTACGGTTTTCTTGGCCCCCAGAGGACTCTCTAATCTTCAGAAGTGAAAGTCCAGTGTATTAAAATAAATATCTTGAGGGGTTACCAGATTGCTGGATATCTCCCTTGTTTTGTAGATGAAGGGAGGGTAAACACAGTTTGTTTGTGGAAAAAAAAAGAAAAAGAAGCTGTAAGAGATGAGGACAATTTTAACGAGTTCAAGATGATGCTTATCTGTTCCTGAGGAGCAGGGCCAGGCGGCCGGCGTGCACAGTGGGAGGGAGAGGAGGAGAGCTGCCCACCGCAGCATGCCATCCCGCTGGCCCCGGTACACCTCCCCGGGCTCCCCTCCTGATAACTTGTCTGTGCTCATTTCTTCACTCAGCACCAGCTGGGCTGGGAGGATGGAACGGGCGGCTCGGGTGTCCCTCCTGCCTGCACGGCTCTGCTGTGCTAGCAGGCACCAGCGCTGCTCCAGCACCACCGCTGCCACAGCCCCGACCGTTCCCAAATTTTTAAGTATTTACAGAATCTGGGCTAAACCTGTAAGCCATTACAGATAATTTCAGCCTCCAGCGAAAACGTAAAGGCTGTCTCTAAATTGGACGCACCCCAGCTCCAGCTGGGAGTGGGGAGCAGGAGCACACACTGGCCCATGTGCCTGCAGACACAAAGACCCAGCGCACAGCTGAGAGCTGAGGTGCCACCAAAGAGCTCTCCATGCAGGCCTGGGGCACATCTGGGGCACAAAGTGCAGCGAAGCCCAAGACCCCCCTGTTTTGAGGCAGCTGAGCCCCTGA
Source organism: Balaeniceps rex (assembly GCA_013401315.1). NCBI lineage: Eukaryota > Metazoa > Chordata > Aves > Pelecaniformes > Balaenicipitidae > Balaeniceps > Balaeniceps rex. The sequence goes on from VYZW01027316.1 coordinate 75,649, forward strand.
AACCAGCTTGGATCCAAAAAACCTATGAAGTGCTTTGCCTGACATAGTCCACCCAGCATCTTTCCATGCTGACGTGATCGTATAGCTTTAGGGAGTTTGTTTTTAGCTAGCAAATTGAGACAGGAAGCTGTATAAACACAGCCCTGTGCAAATATATATAGCCTGTGCACATATTAGGATATTATGCATGCAAATAACCATATCATTTAGTTCTCTTCAAAGTCAAAGGTCCCCGGAGCAAACATTGATAATTACTTATGTGAGAGCATGATGTCATTTTTTCAGTTGAATTTAAAGGTGGTAATGAGCAGCGGTAAAACTCAGCTTCCAAAGAGTTGGTTTCAAAATGTATCATCACAGAGGCTATCAAACTGTGGTCATTTTATGTGGAGCTGGTAGTGGTTTACTACAGTAGAATAGAGATCAATACAATCAGCTAATGTCTTTGGACTTTATGAGGGTACTATCAGCTGAAATCAGTTGGTTTAAGTCATTCATGAAAAGAGTATGATTGGAAAATATTTTTCCCTTTCATTGTGCTGCCTTTTGTTTTCATAGAGTTTAAAATTACACTGTTTGTGTGGGCCTTTCATCCAGCAAGAGAGAGATGAAATAATTTCTGCACCTTTTTATAGCAGGAGGTAGTACTGAAAATAAATGCAGTTGTAAATCCATCATAAGGGTTTTAAGTTTGTCACAGCAAGTTCTTCCTAAAACAGCTGTGAGTCATTCGTGCTCCCTTTGGCATATTACAATTTCTGCCCATTGGGAATCTTCATACACCCACTCATGTACCTTTTGATTTCATGCTAGAATCCAACCAAAACAGCAGGGCAGCAACCAGCCATTTCCAACCGGTTGAAATTCAGAAAGTTTTTACTCTGATTGCTTAATGTAACTGCAGGTCACTTGAGGCACCTGTGTAATTAATAGTACACTTGGCAGTGTTAGGTAGAGTACCAGCAATGATACCTTTAAGCACTGACACTGGTATATATCTTCTTTGGCTTTAGAGTTGTAACAAGGTCTATTAAATGTATAATAAAATTATTATTTGCAGGACCTCCAGATAAAAGTTAAAATAGTGATATCTAGATCAATACTAATGAGTAGTCTGTTATCTTTTGGCAGTAGAGAATTGCATTTTCAGATACTCAGTGGATGTAAGATATGATTAAAGAGCAGCTCCCGCTAAAATCTGTTGAAATGGCCTGTTGACAGGACAAGGAGCAATGGTTTTAAACTAAAGGAGGGGAGATTTAGGCTAGGTATAAGGAAGAAATTTTTTACAATGAGGGTGGTTAAGCACTGGAAAATGTTGCCCAGAGAAGTAGTGGAGGCCCCATCCCTAGAAACATTCAAGGTCAGGTTGGACGGGGCTCTGAGCAACCTGATCCAGTTGAAGATGTCCCTGCTCACTGCAGGGGGGTTGGACTAGATGACTTCTAAAGGTCCCTTCCAACCCAAAGCATTCTATGATTCTATGAAATTTCTTGTACAGATATTGGATCACGATTTCACCAATAAGTCAAATGTAACTATTAGCAACAGAATCGAGAAGAAAAGTCTTTACCAATCTTCTGAGCATTTGTGGGGTTTTGGTTTGTTTCCCATCCAAAAAGGAATTGGAGAATCACATTTTCTAAAATTTCCATTGTCCAGTAGCCTGAAGTGTTTTTCTTCGGTCAGGGAGGGAAGAAGAAAAAGGGAAAAAAGGAAGATTAATAAAATGGAACTAAAATGGAACCAGGATACTGGCACAAATGTAAAAAGGCAATGGATGTTTTCATAGAATCACACAGTGGTTTGGGTCAGAAAGAACCTTTAAAGATCATGAAGTCCAACCCTGCTGCTGTGGGCAGGGATATCTTTCACTAGATCAGGTTGCTCAAAACCCCATCCCACCTGACCTTGAACACTTTCAGTGATGGGGCACCCAAAGCTTCTCTTGGGCAGCCTATTCCAGTGTCTCACCACCTTCATCGTAAAGAAAAGTCTTCCTTATATCTAATCTAAATTTACCCTTTTTTACTTTAAAACCATTTCCCCTTGTCCTATCACTACAGACCCTGGTAAAAACTCTCTCTCTCCATCTTTCTTATAAGCCCCCTTTAATATTGAAACGTCCCAGGAAGGTGTCCCTGCAGCCTTCTCTTCTCCAGGCTGAACAAACTCAACTCTCTCAGCCTGCCTTCATAGGAGAGGTGTTCCAGCCCTCTGATCATTTTCACGGCCCTCCTCTGGACCCACTCTAACAGGTCTGTGTCTGTCCTGTGCTGGGGGTCTCAGAGGTGGATGCAGCTTGTTATCAGTTAACTGAGTAAGAAGGAACCTATATAGAATGAGTCTAGGAACGATGGAAGGGAGAGCTAATGTCAAGGCCAAAATTTCTTCCCTGGGCTCTTTCTAACCTTTCCCAGCATCGTATGTATGATAAAGGATGTACTAAGTTCTCTCAGCAGAATTAGTTCTGTCTATAGATGTTTAAAAGACAGATTTTAACTTTGCATATATTCATAGAGATATTCCAGTTTCAGCAGACTTTAGTATGGTTCACTGGCCACATGCAAGAACGGAACTTAATGGTGAAACTTCTGTGCATACAATGGGAGTGCAAGAAGGAAACATAGGTCAAAACCAACAAAACCTAGCCGAGACTTCTGTTTTGTTTCACCCCCACCTTTTCATGGCATAGTGCACAGGAAAACTCCTGGACTCAAACCAATCCTCATCCATCATCTAGGAAATGCAGAAGCAGAAGTGTTGTGGGAAAATTCAAAGGTCTGTTTTTTTCAGTTGTACTTGGATTTAACAACAGCTGGGATTTTCGTTGCAGATAAGCCAGTGGGAAAAATACAGGGGAAATTTGGGACAGATACACTGGAAAAAATAATTAACGATCACAGATCTGTCAAATACTTGGTATGCTTATATTAAAGACCAATACAGTTTTACAGCTTGAGAACTGAGAATTTCATTATTTCCATAGAAGCCAGTTATACCAACTTTTTAATTAATTAATCTATTTTACCATAGAAGGGTTAGAAAATCCTTAAAATTATTTAAAAAGGTATATTCAGGGATTTCCAGTTGTTCCAAAATTTTTTTTAAACCAGAACTGGACACCACATACTTTATAAAAAAATATATTGAAGGCAGCTTGTGTGTATTATGTGCTCTACAGTAGTCAAATATCTGTCCAAAAGAAAAAAATGTACTCGAAGAAAAAATACATTTCTGCTGAAGAAAATTAAGGTTCATATGTCATTGAAGGTTATTAAAGCTGGGCTCAATGCCATGTTTTGCCTTGATCCTTGGGATTCCAGTAAAAGATTGATTGTTTTTTTCCCAACAATTAAACTCCCCTGCTTTCTTACAATACATGGAATGATACCAGTTAGACTTGTAATAAATTGCTTACATTTTTCTGAGCATGAGGTCTGTTGATTTTGTAACACTAAGCATTTTCTTTCTTTTCTCTGTCATGTATTTTTGGCTATGATAAGCCCATACAGAACATGTCGTGTATTTGCTATGTGACAAATTTGCTGTTCTAAAGCAAAACCACACTTGCTACATTGGAGGTAGAATATGTGGACAGGGGCCACCATTCTGTGGCTTTACCTTCAACTTTTTCTGGTTGTTGCTCACAAAGACAAAAAATTTTGCAGACAAAGCTATTTCTCTGAAAAACTGAAGTATTTTTCTTTGGATGGAGGATAGAACAAAGCCCGCAGCAGAAAAACCAGCAGTGCTGTGTAGGAAGCAGTTGTACGTGACTAAATGAATGGATGTACAGTTTATTTTTCCACCTGTGAAGCACTACATGTCATAACTGTTTTACTTTTTAGCTTTATGCCCACTGTTCTTGTCTTCCTCTTCCACACCTCTTTTTACCATTTTCTCTGAGTAGTTCATTGGAGTCCTTGGAGAAGGTGCCTCTTCTGGGCCAGCTCCCTGGGAGCTGCCTGTGTTCAATGCAAGATGGAGAGAGGGAGAGCTGCAACTCAAGGCGGCAGTTCAGCAGGTCCTAAAACAGGTGTCCAGGAGAGGTGGCTGAATTGCTCTCTAAAGGCTGCTAGCATTTTTTTAAGCAGAGCTTGAAAGGTTAAACCAGCCCATCTTTTAGGCAAGTGAAGATGGTTCCCAATTGGAGCAAGCAGTATGGGCATAAATAACCTGTCCTAAGCTGGTGAAACATGCTACAGTAATTCATCTGGGCTTCAGACAGGCTGAGTTATAGAGATCTGGTTGTCGTAGCACATGAGGTTGACAAGAGCTTCAAAGCAGCTATTTCCCACTTAGACTTTAGCAAAAATTCAGTCAAAGTATGAAGGTTTGTGAATTAATAATTCCCAGATGGTATGAGAGGAGCTGCTAACAAAATTATTTTTTTATTCCTTCACCTCTGTTATAAGTTGAGCATGGATAACCAGCTCAGACTGGCCATCTAACATTTAAACTTCTACAGTTTTGTCCATTTTTCATCCATATTTCTAGCTGCAAGAAAGCCTATGAGCTGATTTGGTGAGTCCCATATGCAGAGTGACTGTCATATCAGATTTGACCATATGTCTCTCAGACAAAGCCCAAGAAAACCATGGTGGGATTCAAAGACCAACTGTGTGGAAAATTCAATGTTTTTTCAACATTTGCTGTCAGGCCTTAGTGTAGTCCAATCTTTTTAGCCTCTGTCCCACTGCTGGGTATTTAAGAAATTTCATACCTCCCTGACATTAGTAGTTGCTGGAGTGGCTTCTCTCCTGCTCTTCTCTGCAGCAGCTTACATGTGTTGAGAAGTGTGGTGGTGCATTGGGAAAGCATTGCTCTTCACACAGCTTGCTCCCTGGCTGCTTTCCTCCTGTTTAGTGTAGCTGTAAATGTCTTCATTATCTGTATACACACATAGAAACCCCAGTAAAGAAATTCCTTCACAGACCGAGTAGTTAGGGACTATGGGTGAAAGAGTGAGCTGCTCTGTCTCATGTTTTTCAGAGATGAGGGCACTTGAGCTGTGGGAGCTTAGGCTGAAGAAAGCCTCCTGGAGATAAACTTCTGATCTTGTGCAGGTTGGGATTGCTGGCAGAGAGACAACAGATGCCTCTGGCTGGAAATTGCTCTCCTAAAGACTATTTCAGCACCTCAGGTCATTGCAAAACTTCCACTCAATATTCCCTGCCTACTAAGTCCCCCATATGAAACTTCTAAGCCTTGTGTTAGTAAAGCAGACCTGTGTACAGACTGGGTACTGAAATTTGCATCCAGGATCTCCTTTGTCTTGTGTATTTTTTAATAACTCATTTACGAAAAAAGGTGGGGATATCAGCTGAATTCCTGTTTTCCCTCTTTGTTGCACAATTCAGGTAGCTCCAAGACAACTAAAAGAGGATAGAAAGAAAACACCAAAAATTAACATTGCTGCAAATGCCAATAGTCTTCAGTGAGTCGAACCATAAGCCTCTTCTAGGCTCATGCATATTACTTTTTTAAAATGTGTGTGTGAAAATGCATATGTATTCTTACTCTCCTTACTCAAGATATTCGCAGTGCTGCTGCTTGTGTTAAAAATTCTGTTCCTTCGATTGACATAGTCCCCATGAAGTAAAGAAATGAGGAGAAAAAAAAAAAAGAGGGAAAGAATCTTGGAAAGGGCTCCTCTCTCCTGTCATCTGGGGATTATTAGTTTACAAACCCTCAACCTTTGACCCGGTATTTTTGCTGAAGTCTGAGTGAAGAACAAGCTCCCTTTGAAGCTCTCCACATCATGTACTGAGGAATGCAGGATCGCCAGCACTTTGTTTAAAGCCTGGATGAGTTATCATAGCAGGTTTCACTGGCTCAGGATGGGGGCAGGGCTCTTTTCCCCTCATGATCAGTCAGGAGGGATCCATCTCGTCTAATTTTTTTTCCTCTGTAAAAGCTGTCTATCTATTCTCAGTATTCATCAAGGCACCCTCCATGGAGACACGTAGGCACCCAGAGAGGGCATTTCGGCTGACACGATAGGATGTGCCTGGAGGTGATTATTTCTCTCCGCTGAATGCAGAGGGAGACCAGACAGATAAAGTCTGATCAGACAAAATCAGCTGAGCAAAGACTCCAGTTTATAGACACCATTCGAAAGAAGGCCAGAACCTTATTTCTTCTGTGTTTGCAAAAACTCTCCGTTACCCAGCACCGCCACATTCAGCCATCCAGACAAAGGATTTGGGAATAAAGACTACTGCTCCCAAAGAAATATCTTTATCTAAACATTTTTAGACAAGTTCGGTATAAACCACTGAAAAGAAAATCTTGGGGTTTTTCTCTTCTTGTTCTAGATAAACAAAGAAGGCCGAGGGAGTCTTGTTTCTTATCGTTTTCGAAAAATTGGTCAAATCTTGGCATTCTAAACAGCATTGCCAACTTTCACAATTTCTGACAGATCTCACGATTATAAATGTCTTGAAATCATCCAATATGCAAGACTTCTTTTAAAAAAGAGAAAATAATATTTTAGCCATTATGATTGCAGAGAAAAGCTAAAATATGCATATGACTGAAGTGCACTTTAAAATACTAGAATATCCTATATTAATTACATTGACATGTTTGTTCTGTTCTATTCTATTTTGTTCTGTTTGGCTTGATTCTATTCTACATATTTAAATTAAGGCTCAGCCAGGTGTTAATATCTACATGTTTTCTGAACAGGGAATAAATTAATTAAAACAAAATCAAGATCACAAGCAGTGCATATAAAAGCAGTCGTGCATGAAGAGGTAAATGTATTTCAGAGGAGATGTGTAACAGTAACAGCAGTTTCCCTGTTGCTTCACTGTGCATTCTGAAGATACTACTCCAAGGACCTATATTTTCTCCGAAATACATCTATCAGTAAGCATATTTTTCAGAGATATGAGCTTCATTACTATGAGTTAGTGCAGAGGAGAAAAAAAAAGGTATTGGGTGAAAAGAATTAGAGCTGTTGTTTGGAATGGCACTATATTTATAGCCACTTTATTAAATGGAAAATTAAGAATTTGTATTTGGATTATTCATTCCTACTTTGAACAGGGACAAAATGGTTACCTTCTAACACCTAGCAAGTGAACTGTAATCTTAAAAATCCAGGACTGACTGAGTTTCAAAGAAGAGTGCCTTTTTGAAAAGAAAACAGCCCAGAGTACTTCCCACTTCTCCCTGCCTTGTTCGAAAGGGAATCCTATTTTAATGCATTACAATGCATGAAGTTAAAGGGCACAGGGGCAGTGGGCGCAGGAGCCCCGTGTGATGGGACGACCACAACCCTGGAGGAGCCGCAGTGGTGTGCAGCCGTGCGTGCACAACCAGCCCCTGGGTCGCTCCCTCCAGCACGAGCCATCCTGGGACACCGGGCAGCTCCTTCCCCCCTCCAGCTGCCCTCTTCAACAGCTGTCAGGTGTAATAAGGTAGTTTACAGCACAGCCTGAGTGACAAATCATTGTATGTTTTACCCAGGAAATATCCCAAAACCAGGCAGAAATGCACTGTGCTGCACAAGGCAACCTTGCTAATGCACTGAGGCTGAAATGGAGACAGTGCTGTCAAATGTGGTAAAAGAGGGAAAAAGCTTAAAAGGCAGCACGTTTGGGAATACTAACAGAAAGGATGCAGGCATGCCAATGAGTGCAGCTGAACACCTTTTAACCAAGGGGGAGCTGGGAATAGTAGCAATGTCTCAGAAGGTAGAAAAATCCCTTATCTACTAGGATTTATTTGATACCAACGTATCTTTAACATAAAAGACCAACAAAAACTGAACAAAATGGTGGCCTGTTATGTTTGAGCTTTTTGGTCAAATGTGCAGTTCTTGTCAGAAAGGGAGCAAATAAGAACCATAGCTTCAAAGACAGAAGGTTTGATAGTAGGTAACTACAACGTATTAATCTTTCTTGCTGTTGGCCTTGTGACAGAGCAGGTAGGAAAACTCTTAAAAGAGTCAAGACAACTTTTCTATTTGAAAATAACACTGCTTTTACCCTCCATCCTGAAAAACTGTGTGTGTTTTGTTTGAATGAGATTTGTTGGCTGGGGTACGCTCTCTGTCATGGCATCGCCACCACTGCTTTAGAATGAGAAAAGATAGGGATGAAAGAATCCTGTCTTTGTTTTAGCAGCAAATGAAGACTGATGGTGGCTCTATAGTATGATACGGGTAATGTGGATGTGTTGTCTGGAACAGACTCTCAAACTGGGATTCATCCGACCTGACTTGAGATGTCTACCATAAAAATGTTTATACCTGGGTTGCTCACCCATACCTCTTTTCACAGTCAGAGAAAAAAAAGAGGCACTCTTAGGATTTGGCTCTTGTAGCATGTGTAGAAACATACCTTATGAAGGGAGGTACCTATTTCCAGATGAATTTCACCTGTTAAGTCCTTGCTAGGTAATACAGCCAGATGAAACGTCTACATCTGGTCAGATAAATCACATCTGTGTGTCCTGTTGACTGAATTCCTAGTGTCATGTGCAAAAAATGCATTGATGTCTGCAAAAAGATGAAAGGCTTTAGACAGTAAATGGAATTTTAAAATATGCCTACCTCATTTAGGAGTACAAAATCAAGTTACTGGAAGGAAGTCTTCCTTCCTGGTATAAGGCACTTCAACATTTTTCCAAATGTCTTATTTTATCCCTGGTATTTGATTACATATGTAAACATGTCACCCTTTGTTGGAAGCCCTTAGAAAGAAATCTGTTGTTGAAGTGAAAATGGATCATGGCAAGAAGAAATAAATCAGTGGCTGTTGTGCTCCTGAATTGTTTATGAAATTTTTCTTTTCAAAAGTCTACCTATCCTCCTAGAGGCTTCTTTTGTTCCTGACTTGGTGCTTGATAACCTTAATTTGTGATTACCATCTCATTTTAAACCCCATAATCCTAATGCAGTAGACAAATGGCTGGTGTAACTGACAGGTCAGTGTTGCATACATTGGATATGGTCTCTGAGCGTGGAATATTTATTCTGACATTTAGAACGCAGTTTTGCTGCTGTGCCTGCCCTGAAACTATTGGAAGCAAATCCTGATGTCCTTATTCTGTTTTATCATGCTCGTTACTGAACCACTTCTGTCCTACACTGAGACTTCTTGCTACAGCAATGCACTGCTTTAGAATGTAACTTTCATTACTAAAAAGCGTATGCACCTTACATGTTTCTAAAGCAAGTCCCAAGAGATTTAGCTGCTTTTTCTTCTCATCTCAAACCAGTTTTGTTCATGTCCTCCCAATAAATTTTTTATACTATTTCTTGCTTTATATGACTGCATTAAGAAGCAGAGAAAAATCAATATGTACTGGTTAGAGCATAACATTTAAAATAGTAATATTAAAGAGTTAAAACCAAAGTACAGAGAGCATTTAAATGAAACAGACCAGGTGAAAAAGAAATACAGTGCATCACGCACAGAGAATGTGTTTGTTGGAGTAGTCCCAGTTCCAGATCAAAGATATTGCAATAGTGGCTGGAATCCATAAAGTGTTTTCAGTGCCAGTAAATGTTTCACAAAACCATGCAGGGAAGTCTAGGATGTTCTTTTTCATTATCTTATTAAAAGAGGGGGAAAAAAAAAACCCAAAACCCAGACCAGAAGCTGTTAAACCTCTGATCAGGATTTCCTTTATCCTATAATGTACTAGAAGACAGTTCTTTCGAATACAAATTCTGATGTGAAAGAAAAAAGAAAAAAAAAGTTGGAATAAATGCTGTCTGCTGAACAGCAGCCAAAAACTGCAGTGGGATACTCAGTATGAGAACCATGAGCAATCTCACATGGGTGCACAGCAGATCAACTTTGAAGAAGACTTTGCGTGTATTTACTGTGACCTGGAGTTTCCTTCAGCAGAGAGGAGGAAGGAGTCCAAAGCAAGAACCTGGGCATGCTGAAAGGGTGCCTAGAACAGGGCATGGGTAAGGCCTTATCAGCTGTGTTGACTCTGGCTGTGTGTGTATGTGATAGCTAGAACTTATAAACCTGTCAAAAGAAAGGATGTGGAAGATGAACTGAGGTGGTTTGGTGCTGGGGTTTCTACTAAGCTGCTAAGGTCACTTTGGGCTACTGGAATAAAATGTTAGGGAATGGGTATTTATTTCTGAAATATTTCTTCTTTGGCAATGGGCAAAAATGTGGACAAACAACCCAGATGTATGGAAATGATATGATCTATCACAGCAAAGCGTGAGAACCTGCATATAAAGGAGGTTGCCCACGCTCAGCTATACCTCACCGTGCTCCCTGGTAGCTCCAGCATGGCCGCAGCTTAGAGCAGTGCTATAGAAACTCATTTTTGCAGCTGTCTTGCAAATCACCATGTTAAATACCACTTTCCCCAGATGAACATCAGACACTGACAACCTGAAGGAATGTAAGCATAGCTACTACACTTTTACGTTTTTGCAAGGTAACTTTCCCATTTCCCCTACTCTCCTGTCTTTGATCACTTGTTCTTGATATCAGAGTCAAAATATCTTTGCTTGGCAATTTTGTCAATTTATGGTCCCAAAATTGCTTCTTGGCCCAAACCTCTCTTGGTGTCTACTGAAAGACAGAGAATAATGCGACTGAAATAAGGAGGGTGAAGTCAAGGCTGGGTAAATTATTGCACACTGCTAGATTTAATTAGATTGAATACACCGTTCTGACTTTGCGAACTATTACTATGTGGCATTTTAGATTTTAATTAATCTCACCTAACTTGAGAGAAAGAGAGACTTCCAGGGGCAGTTCATCACTTCCAAAAATACATATTTAATATGGGTAGAACAGCTTTGGGATGAGAAGACAGACTTGGACAGCTCATCAATGGAGTATAGAGTAAGCACAGTAAACAAGGTCAAACACTGATTTTTTATTCAATTGACCTAGGGTGAAATGTGTCATCCTTAAATGCCCAGCTACATCCTTCATGGAGATTTTTCAACAGTTGCTTCCAGCTGCTCTCTGGAGCTAAGAAAAATTCTGTATGCTGAACTATTTGGAAACATTCCCATTAAGAAAAAAATAATTTGAAAATGCAGTATGTTCAGGCCAACATCTTTCATCTGAAAGTCTTTGGATTCGATGAGTATTTGAAAACAAATACAAGGTATGGTTTCTGAGGTAGTTTGGTCTGGACTTCTAACTGGTCAACCATCAAAAGTTGCATTGTTCAGACCAGGGACCCTCTTTGCACATATGGTATTGCTATGACTAATTAGGCTGGCATTGTTTATTTTGCAGGAAGTTTAGGAAAAAACAAAATTTTCCAAGAAAGAGCCTTTCAGTTTCTGGCCAGCACTAACAGTATGAGCTGTATCACCAGTTACCATAAAGCTCTTCTGTCCAGTAGTCTCCTGGCTCATTTCAATATTTGACCTCATCTCCATTTTCTGCAAAGGTAGGCCAGTAGTCAGATCTTTGCTATCACCCTTGTCTTATATCTCTTTACTTACAGCTTTCATAGAATCATAGAATGCTTTGGGTTGGAAGGGACCTTTAGAGGTCATCTAGTCCAACCCCCCTGCAGTGAGCAGGGACATCATCAACTAGATCAGGTTGCTCAGAGCCCCATCCAACCTGATCTTGAATGTTTCCAGGGATGGGGCCTCCACTACCTCTCTGGGAAACCTGTTCCAGTGCTTCACCACCCTCATTGTAAAAAATTTTTTCTTTATATCTAGCCTAAATCTCCCCTCCTTTAGTTTAAAACCATTACCCCTTGTCCTGTCACAACAGGCCTTACTAAAAAGACTGTCCCCATCTTTCCTATAGGCCCCCTTTAAGTACTGAAAGGCCGCAATAAGGTCTCCCCACAGCCTTTTCTTCTCCAGGCTGAACAACCCCAGCTCTCTCAGCCTGTCCTCGTAGGAGAGGTGCTCCAGCCCTCGGATCATTTTNCAAGTCCTTCTCTGCAGGGCTGCTCTCAATCCCCTCATCTCCCAGCCTGTATTGACATCAGGGGTTGCCCCGACCCAAGTTCAGGACCTTGCACTTGGCCTTGTTGAACCTCATGAGGTTCTCACAGGCCCACCTCTCCAGCCTGTCCAGGTCCCTTTGGATGACATCCCGTCCCTCAGGCATGTCAACTGCACCACTCAGCTTGGTGTCATCTGCAAACTTGCTGAGGGTGCACTCGATCTCGCTGTCTATGTCGTTGATGAAAATATTAAACAGCACTGGTCCCAGTACGGACCCCTGAGGGACACCACTTGTTACCAGTCTCCATTTGGACATCGAGCCGTTGACCACTACCCTCTGGTTGCGACCATCCAACCAGTTCCTTATCCACCGAACAGTCCACCCAGCTTTACTTCAGTTAAAAGAAGCACGCACATATCTAAACTGTTTTGAGCTGTCACTAGTCACATTTGAATTTATCTTCACAACTCTGTTCACACATAACACTACCTGCACCAACCCAAGCAAGTGGGAGCTGAGCTCAGTCACTAAGTAAACATTTCAGCAGAGACCGTAGAGGTTTGGCAACCGGTTCAGCCACCTGAAGAAGCTGAGTCCCTGTTTCAGGAATGAAATATTCACATTCAGTAAGAAGCCTCAAAATGTAATTTTTTTTAAAGCTCAAAATTATCTCACTCAGCTCTGTTGATTTCAACAGTTAGGAGTAGACTGAGATCAGAAGCAGTAATACCAAAATGCCACAAGAAAAAAACATTCTCACATGAAAGTTGGAGACAATTAATGTCAGGAAATCTTACAGGAAGGTTTGTCCTATGAAGATACATAACAAGACTCTACAGCCAAAGAAGACAAAGTTAGCATAATGAAAAAAATCCAAGCAAAACTGTACCTTGTGCCCTTTGGAAGTTCATCTATCACTTCTGCATCTCCTCGCCTTTAAAAAAGGAAGGTTTTGTGATTCTGCTAATAATTAACAGCTTCTCAGTTAGAAAGTCTTATTTGCATTTTGATTTATTAGTTACCCATGTAGATCTCAGCTTGCTAAGATTCACCGTGAAGGCATGGGGCTCTGAAAAAGAGCCATTTGGGTAGTAATATCAATGAAAGATATTTTTGTCCTCTATTTTTTCTATGCCTTTTTTGCTTTTGGGCAGGCAAGCATGTTGGCCAAGACAAACCTCATAAGCTTGTCACTGAAGGTCTCTCTGCATTCAACCAGCTGTTTTCTATGGAGGCTGTGCAAAAAGTTGGTGCTCAGGAGCACTGTTTTTTTCTCCAACAGCTTGATCTATTTCCAGCAGAGGCCTGTGACTGGGGAACCAGATTAGGACCTGCATTTATATGTTTCCTCATGCAGTATTTATACAGACCATCAGGTTTGGCTAGAAATTAATGTCTTTAAAACAAGAATCCATTCCTTGAGTCTGTGCCTTTCCATTAATAAAAGCAGAGCATCTTCACAAGTACAGGAGCTTTCAGTGAGATTCATCTCTCCTGACTCCAGATAGTAACAATGAAGATATCTGCAGATTATTGAATCATCTTAAGCTTCATTTGCAGTCAACGGAGAAAACCTCTAGGGTGTGATTCACTGGGCTTATTTGAGATTTTGCAAAATGATGAATTGCACTTAGAAGAACATCTTTCTCTGTATTGACTGCAAAGTGAGCCTGGGATGTTTACCTGAGCTGCAATTACCTGGTGCTACAGTTTGTATCATAAAAAGAGAGAAAGAGGGAAAGAGGTGTCTTGTTGGAATATTGCCTTGTAACATAAACGCCACTACTGGTACTTCAGGCCTCATAACTAATACTTCGACTATGATCTTTGTATATAGGACTTGGTATTTCTGCTGCCTCCTTGTAACTTGTTTATTGGGTCACTTGTAAGAGCTTATTGGTTGCACTCCCTCCTCTTCTGACAACCTTTGGCCCAATTGTCCAAAACTAGTAGGATCTAATTCACGACCTTTCTTGACCTCTCATTAGGATTACAGCTGGGCTCCAGTTTATCAGCAGCACTCTGAAACAATTTTAATCAGTGTTGACCCTCACAGCCAAGCAAGCAACCCTATTAAAATTAATGAGATGGCAGCCCTATAAGAGCAGGCAAGACTGACTGATGGGGAAGCTACCTGATGGCAGCAGAGTCTCTTTACAAATCAGACGCACTCAGGTGTCTTGTCAACTTTGCACTCACTTTACTTTCCCACGTGAGCCACCAGAAATAGACACTTCTGCTTCATTCCACCTAGCACTCACTTCCTCAGGGTGAACAACTGCCCAGAGCAATCCAGTCCTGTTACACTCAAAGGGCCTTATAGGAATTATGCAGCTACACTGTGGCCATGTAATTCTGACAATTTGAAGGAACAATCTGTAGGAGAGTGAGACAAAAAGAAAATGCTACAATAAGAGGTGGGAGTTTCCTTAAAAAGCTATTATTCCACAAGAAATAAAGACGAACACCATTTTTAATCTGTATATTTTTAAAAGCAGAATGCTGATTGTTTATGTCTGTTGAAAGTTCATATTAAAAATAGTATATCTGGTACTGAAGAATATTTGTAAAAAATCTGAGGTAGCAGTACTGTCTCTGGAGAATTGCATTTGAGCACTTCACGTTCCTCTACTCCTCACCTGGTTGAGGCAGTCTGTCTTCAAAGCACATCACAGCATGGGTTTCCTTTTCTGCTGAGAAGTAAGAAAATGAAAGATCGTGGAAATTAAGTCTGATAAAGAATTAAGTCTGATAAAGAAGAAAAATTAGAGTGAAAATTTTTCAGATTCTCATAGGTTCTGTTCTGAATTAAAGTGTTTTTTTTTTTTTAAAATATTTGATTGAAAGGTCTTTTTTTTTTTCCATGAAAAGGGAAGCTCTGTCCTCACATAACTCTGTTTGGCAACCATTACGGAATGGCCTACAGATCCCATGCACATACAGCCCTGACTTACTATCCTTTCTCACATCTTCCATGGCTCAGTATCCTATCTCATGAGGTATCACACCAGACAAAAGAGGTCATTTTCAAAGGAGTATGCTAAAGACTTGAGTCCATTAACTCTTAGAATAAGGTTGGATTAACTCCACTGAAACTGGTAGAAAATGCCTCACATATTACTGGGGTCTAATTCTGAGCCCTCAATGTGTAAGACCCCAGCACATATTGGACATTGGAAGTTCATGTTTCTTGGCTTATGATAAAGTGCCACTGATTGGGGAATTCCTCTGGTTAGCATCAGGGACAAAGCTGGTGGTCTCTGGTTTTCTTCAGCTTTAATCCTTTAGCTGGTCAGGAAAGCTATTTCAGAGAGCATTAGGGAAGAATACATGGAAAGGGGACAGAGGCCTCTGTGCTATGCAGCTTTCAAATCCTGAGAGAACAAACAGGTAGGGTGCCAGGGACCTCTGAAAGGGTGCAATTTATAGCAAAATTGTCAAAGCTTTCATGCAGGGGAACAGACTCCATGGTAAACTGGTGGAGAGCTGGAGAAGTAGCTCAGAGCAAAAGCATCTTACATTTCTTATCAAACACTCCAAGGTTATCACAAACAGCCTCACACATTTGTGCTGCGGGGTTCCATTGAGTGAGATTCCTTCCCCAACAACCCACACTGCCTACAAGTTTCTCTCAACAGCTTTTTGTCTGACCTTCTAGGTAATTGCACATGACCTATAATTGCAGAGTTCTTTTTTTCTTTATTTTAATTCAGTGAACAAAAGTGTTGGCCTTAGGTTTTTGAGACTCAGTATCTTATTTTCAGGGGCTGACATTAATATTTAAATACTCTGTGGATTGGGTTACCTTTATGTTTTGTACATAGGCAACCTAAGAAAAAGGGGGGGAAAGGCAAAAAAGCAGCAACGATGGGATTGTTTTCAATTTTTAAATAAGCTGGAGCATATTTAGACACCGGTACTTTTTGCAATTGTCTTAAAAAGAAACTTTCTTACGTACTGTACCAGGCTTTATATTAATTTTGCAAACTGTAAAGAAAAATACCCAAGAACTCTGATGGATGCAGTGACCATGCAATTTCCCATACAACTACAACACAGGCAGCTCCACCTCCAAACAAATAATATCCTTCGGTATTTCAGACTGAATACTTATGAAGGCTCAACAGAGTGTCACATTAGAAATTCTGCAGCTCCACTTGTTAATGATCTGTGGAGTGAGTCGGAGCAACCAAACTCAACCTTGATTACAGAAAGGACAGGATGCTAGAAGTCACTCCTGAGCATAACAGTCTGGGAAATTCTTTACAAGCAGCCAGGAAAGAAGCAGAGTCGTGTTTCTGCAATCAGGAAAGATAACAGGACAACTAAAGATAAACACGGAGGACCCAGGCAGTGCTTTGCAGCATCTAATAATAGCTTGTTCCCTGTACCTGGAGAGAACAGGACTGTGTTCTGGGGGGACGAAGCATGGAAGGGATGCAAGGCAAAGGGTGACTAAAGGCAGTTTGCTTTATGTTTTAGAAAATCTCCTTCCTTCTCTTTCTTCTAAATCTGAGGTACTGAACTTTGCTTCCTTCAGACAATGTGAGACAATCTCCCCGTCACCCACACATTCTCCCTCTCAAAATTAAGCAAACGAACAAAAAGACAGGAACAAATACCATGATCACTGGGGATGGGAAAGAGGAGTGAGGTCCTATTCTCTATAATGGGTCTTGGCTTTGCACAGGACCTTTTTCCAGGCATCTCAAGACTGATGTATTGACATGGCCTAGAAGGACGAGTTCTCTGCTGTTGGAGACTAAGTCAAGCTGCTTGGGCAAGGAAAGTCTGCAAACAGCACTGGTGACTACTGTCATTAAGATGAGCATGGATGTGGAGAGTTTTGTTGCACAAAACTTGTGGGTGGGACAAGGGACTGTGAGTGGTTACCAAGTCACATGGCAGCAGTACATCCCTCCTATGTCACTTCTCTTTCATTCAGTAAAGCCATCACTCAGGTGTAAATAAGAGACATTGCCATCAAGAGTCAAAAAAAGAAAGCAGGATGGTAAGAGCAAAGAGCATACAAAATATACTTGTCTATTTTAAACTAGTCGTGAGTCAGAAAAATCAGTGAGACAGCTCATGCCTAGCTATTATGTTTCTTCAGCAAAACCCTGCAACAACATGTCTTTCAACCAACAGGACTCATGACACTTAGGAGAAAATATACGTGGATTTGACAGGGTGCGCTCAAAGAGCTGTGGGAGCCGTGGGGCAGTTGTGACAAGCTCCTTTCCAACAGCACCAAAATTTCAGCACTGCAGCTGCTAGACATTTGCTTTGACAAAGAGAGAGAAGCAGAGTCCCACGGTCACCCCATTAGTGCCTTTGAGGGCCAGGGCAAGACAGCTGAGATGCTGTCAGCATCAGTTGCACTGACACTACGGGAGATTGCAGTGCCCTTTCTCTGATAATAAGAATTAAAGTTAATAGGGATTTATCTAAAATAAAATTAGTTTCATTTCTGTCAGGGTGCAATGTGAGACTAGGATCCCTTAGGATACAGGGAAAGCAGAAAGAGAGCACAAATTAGTTTAAAATCTTAACATCAGTTTGGCTGCTTGATTCTGAACTAATATGTGGGTGGATGGAGAAATGTGGGAAGCAGAGGGTGATAATCAACACTCCACCGCTAGCAGTTGTTAATAGAGGAAAACCAGACTATTGGCACTGATTTTTATGATTAACACTCACTCTCTTCTTGGAATCACCAATGCCCTGGGGATTTAATGTTCCTGAAGCCTGGGATAATTCACTCTGGTCTTT
>VYZW01027317.1:356-35356 GCA_013401315.1 Balaeniceps rex
TTTCCAGATGCTGCGAATAGAACACAGCAAACTCTTCATAAGGTCACTAAGAGGTCCTTGCTCCCATATTGTGGCTGAACCTTCCTGGTTGAACACACCTGATAACAATCTGCTGAACACACANACAACCCAGAGATAGGATTCTTCATCTAGATATGAGGGGCAGAGAGGAACAAGGCCCCCCAGTTTTGCCCATTTTTTTTCCACAGATAAAGCTGATGCTATAGGAGCACCCTCTGTTTCTCAGGTACCTTGAAACAGAACATGACCAGAACAGTCTGTGTTTACATTCCTTCTCTTGAAGTATTTTGCACCAAATGATAGTCATAAAGGGGTCAATGGATGTATTAAATCTGAACAGACCTGAAGCATTCCAGATGCCTTCACCCCAGTCAGGGGGGTTGTCTCTGTGACAAGTCTGTGCCCAATCTGAGCTGGCCACTACAAACAAAGGAGACTGTATGAAAATAGTATCTAGATGTGCATTTTTCCTACTGTATGCTGACTCCAGTAAACTGGGTTCTCTTTATGTCTTCTGACTACATTTCGACTAATATGTGCTGGGTTGTATGTAAATATTTCCTGCTGTTTGTTGTTTTGGGTTTTGTTTGTTTGGGGTTTTTTCATTCTCCAAATGGGATAGGCAATCCTTGGAATGCCATTAAATGCAGGACTACATGATGATCAGCACACTCTCCACTGCAAGGCCAATGCAGTTAGTTTATACTTGACAATAAGAAGTTTTTACATTTAGGCCAAGCATTTCTGTGTTTTACACCACCTTTCTCAAAGTCCTTAGCTCCATCATTCCCTTTCTCTCTGAAAGCTGAAGAGCAAGGCCACCTAACCGTTCCCTATTCCTGGCAAGAGGGACATCAGTGCATCTCGGTGCAAGCCAATAGTTTTTCATAAAAGAAAGAACACATTTCAGTCGCAGTCCTCTTACACAGTGGAAATGAGGACAGGCAACCAGCAATAGTAACTGCAGAATCAGAGGAGTCACAGGATGAGGGAAGAATAGAAAGCATCAGTAAATCTTCCTCTGGTCAAGCCTTGACATTTAGCAAGTACGTGGAGAAACAGTGTACCTCATCTTATGCTTCATGGTTACCCTTCTTGGATCAAAAGCTGCAGCTGTAGCACAATAAGCAGGGGAAGTTTGGATCAGAATGGCCAGGCAGAATATAAATTCATGTTGTATGACTGGGTCTTGTAATGGGAGCACTTTTTCAGTAATGGCATATTGCAACCTGTATGACCAGAGCAGTGCCTATTGGGGTAATGCTGGTTAGAAACTGGTTCACAGGAAGAAAGAATGGCAGCAAATATGGGGAGAAATTGTTTAAAAAACAAAGGGCAGAGGGCTGAAAAGGCTAAGGAAAAAGGAATTTAGTATTTTATGGCTGGTTAAAACAGCGGAGGGGGTTTATGGCCATAGAGCTGGTGGATCAGGAGGATCAGGAATCCCAATCAGGGATGGGACCTTCTGAACACAAAAAAGGACGTAAAATGTTATATGGAAAATAGAGACCATTAAGAATAGAAACATAAACATAGGCGGAAATTTGGTAGAATCTTGTAAGAGAAACAGAGGTAAAGTGAGAATCAAGAAATTAGTAATTCCAAAGATGAAAACTAGATGAAATTACAGCCTGTGTTAACTGCTCAACCTTCCCTTTCTCCCTTTTAGAGATTTTGTCCTTTTGGATTCTTTGCCCTATGTGACACAGGAGAATTAGAGGTAATTATATCCCTACAGATTTCATTAAAATTAGCAGTATGGAGAAAGACCTATATAGCATCTCTACTGTATGTACAAAAGGCAGATACAATGCTACCTTCCGTTTAGCAGAAGACAGCTGGCCAGTCAGCATGTGTGCAACTCCCATCTACTCATGGCATTGCCATCTCTTGTCCAGCCATAGTGTGGCTAACAGAGAAGATAAAGGATGCATGCCTGGGAGGCCAGACTTCATTTGTTGTGTTGCTCATGAAAACATCGTGATGTTCTGTTTAAATCTGAAGACTTTTAAGTAAATTATGAGTTGAGAGCTCCACTTCACATGCAAACAATAAAGAAGTAGAGCTCTTTTGTTTGCCCACTAGAATTCTAATTATTCTAACGATCTGCTTTTTAGTTTACTATTGTAGACAAGAGATTATTAAAGGGAATTTACTCTTGATTAAGATTATAATGAGATAACATAGTCTCAATGATTTACATGCTTCTAAAGTTTGACAGGGTACAAATTTACTGGTTTCCACGAAAGTTCAATGTAACAGTTTTAGAATTCAAGATAATAGTGTGAAGTCTTACTTAGAAATGAACTAATTGATCAATTAATTACAAAACCTGGAAAAAAGTCAAATTCCTCAACATTCTTAAATTTCTCCCTATGCAAGAAACAAAGTCTCACTAGTGTCTAAAAATTACTCATAAAAACAAATCTAAGCAATCTTAAAGAAGCAGTCTTACAAGAGTAATCTAAGATAAAAAGCCCATGATTAACAGTACAAAAACGTGCAAAGATAGGAGACACATTTTTGCTACTCAAAATATAGCATGTGCCATTTCTAGTGACAATGTGTGTAGAGTTTGCATATTATCAGAAGTAAAAGGAATTAACAGATTTTTCAAGATCACTACTATGTACAGAATTATATTTACATTGGAATATATTTAAGACACCGTTCTAACAATATCTTGAATTTTTCACTAAAAGATGTGCTAGTACATTTTGTCTTCACACAGATAACCATAGGTCAAGTAGGATCTGAAATCAAGTTGAGCAATTCTCAAGCATTATCTCTTGATATTTAGTAACACAGTCAATAAAGAAGACAGACAACCCTGCAGGGGGGCAAGAAACCCAGACTTAACGTGATGTGCTGTCTATCTCATGCATAGACATACTGTGTTCTGAGTTACTATAAGTAAAATGAACAGTTTGGAATATGCATTGCAGATGGATCGCTTGCTGAGCAAAGCTTCTTGGCATTCACATACACAGGTAGGAGCCATTCACCATGGTTCAGATGTAAAAGAGGAAATTAAGGAAAAAAAAATATTTGGTACATCCATAATGCAAATTCAGACATCACCCAGCTTTTCTGGACAGCTCCATTTTTAATAATGTAAATTAGTGAGGCATACACTAATTATAAATTTAGACGATAGTTATCCAAATTCATAGATATTTTAAAAGGAAGGGCTCATCAGAAATCCATATTACAACACAGAGGCCCCCTGCTTGAAGCTCTAGCTCATTGGTGAACAGTTCAAGAGAAAACAAGAAGTTTACATCAGAGCTACCCATAGATCTCAGCTGTTAACAGAAGAGATGATCTTCCCAGGTAACTCTCTGCACTCTCTCATTTGAAATATATCTCCACTGGTAGAGCAACAGATTGAGTTTGATGGATATTCTTGTTGCATTCTGAGGTGTGAAGAAAAGGCCTGAACTGTGCATATGCTATAGAAGACAGTTTTTGCTGTTACTTCTGGTGGCTCATTGTAGCTGTTACTGCTTTGTTCATAACCTTTGCACTCCATGATGTCTCTTGAAAATACAGCATTTATTTCACTGGTTCTTTCAATTAAAGTGGCATTTCTGCTCTGGAGTATAATCTGTAAAATGACATTTGACTCAGTTTTTCTGTGACTCCCAATTGAGTGTGTTCATTTTACGTATGCAAATGTGCATGCCAGCTATGCAGGCACAACCTGATAGTCGAGCTGGTTCTTTTCTTCATCCTGGCTCTATGACTATGCCCTTAAGTAATTCCTGGGTTGTTTCAATGTAACTGTTTATACATAGCTGTGCAGAAGATGCAAAGAATGGATAAAAACCATCTTGCCCTACCTTAGTTGTTTTGTATCTGCACTTAAATAGGAATATAAATTAGTTAAAAAAAGATTTTTTTTCAATAAAATGAGCAGTTAGTTATGTGTGAACGCATACATCTAGAGGAAGGGTCTGCTAAAGCAGTACTTATATGACAGGTTTTAAAAAGTTAAATTTCACTTTAAAGTCAGGAATCATGTAGTTCGTGAGAAGGTTGTCCGTGAGTGTGAGACATGGACTTTTTTTCTTTTTTTTTTTTTTNAAATAGTGAAGCACAGCAATACTCCCTCATACTGCAGATTGGAATGACTGCCATCACCCTTTGGTATAAGGAATCTGAAAGCAACTTAAAGCCGAGAGGACGAATAAAAACTTGACACAGTCACATCTGTACCAAAGGCAGATTTGATCTTAAGTCCTCTAGAACATCTTCCTTTTCTTTCTATTTTGAGTTTTTCCCTGAGCAAATAGCATTTCTGAAGAAAATCCCATCTAACCAGGGCTGATACTTATCCTCACATTAATCAGTTGTCAAGAGATCATCCCACTTGGATGGCATGATAAATACATCTTAGAATGAACAAAATCCAGTAGGAGTTGGAAAGGACAGCTTGTACATTTCTGATGTGCTTTCCAACACAAGCATAGAGAGTCTTTACAGAACTGTTCAAGACAAGCAGTATTAGAATTCCTCAAAATCTAAACATACTGACTTTATTTTTTAGAACAAACAGGTTGTTTTAGAGCTGGTTTAAGGGTCCAATGATCTTGAGAGAATCAAAATAGTAAGTCTATTTCAACTTCCTATTCATACCCTCATAAAAGGCATTCTGTAGGAATGAAGAATATTTATTCCATTGAAAAGGTATTCATGGCAGATATAACTGAAAAAACAAATCTGAAAAACATGGGAGGCATAGTATATGCTATAGGTACCTAGTACTCTGATATACATTTTTAACTTCTCTCAGATGCACATAATTTAAATTTAAAGATTTAAGAATAAAGTATTCAGTCCTCCAGTCTTTCTAAAGTCCCACCACCACAGAGCTTTTAGGGAAATGGGTGAGATATGTATTTTTTAAGTCTGAATCTAGACTTGGTTATTTTGGCATCCAGGTACTCCATGCCAACTGATACTAAATCTCTTTGGCCTCATAGATCAGTAATTTTTCCATGCTTCTTACATATGCATTTTTATGTCTCTCCTCCTACAATTTCCTTTAGAGGTGAGCAAGACAAAAACGGCTGCCTGGAATATTGCTCAATGTATATTGAGATTATAATCATTCAGTTAAGCACAGGTCCATATATCTACCATACGATGCTCTTCCGGATGTTCTTGTATTACTTTCCCATATAGCAATCAAAGCAGCTTTGGAAATAGCTTGTCACATATTTGTCTTGAATGGGTTACATTCTAATAGAGGTCAGCTGCAGCCATGAATTTTATGCCCACTGTATGAAACAGTAATATCAGTCCATATATGCTGGCTAAAACACTCTTATTCAAAGTCTGAACAGATGGCTGATTCACTGTGTATATAGACTCTTCATGGCCAACATTTTAAGCACAGTGACTTGCCACTAATAAGACACTGACACTGCTTCAGAAGAACATGATGTTCTTTCGTATTTCAAAAAAACATTTCCACTCTGAAAAATACCAGTAAACAGTTTCTGAGATGTCCAAAAAGAGTATCAGCTGATCCAGAGGACTCAGCAACAGCAGTATAGGGTATTTTTTGTTGTCATTCCCATAAGGATTTTAATTCTACTGTTTTATCTTTTCAGCTGGAGATAGCATTTCCTGTTGAACTGCTACTATAGTATTGACAACCCAGGTGTTCAACTTCATTCTTTTGCTCTGAGCAAGCAGATGACTTCATATTTATATTCTGAACTAATGGTTCAAGAAGCTATGAATGGATTGATGCTGTTGTGGATATGCTACCAACTCCTGACACTTCACTTTGGAATGTAATACTAACCAAAACCAGCAGTTGCCATTATTTTTCTTAGTTGATTTAAGAACGAGGTAGTTTCCCAAGGATTTTTTTAAATATCAACTACTATTATTTTGCCATGTTAGATAGTATTTTAGAGAAGGATTCGTCTGCCCAAATATAGATGAAGCTATCTGCACCTGAGCTACTTGTGAGGCCTCCCTTTATAGTCAGTGGAAAGAAACAGGCACTTTTAGAGCGCAATTGATCTTCTCTTAAGATTGACAGCTACACTGTAGACATCTAAAGTTGGATGAGATTAATAGTGTCCCCAACATTTGTTAAATTATGCAAGATTCTATATAAATAGAAGACAAAGTCTCTTGCCTAAAGAGCTTTCATCTTCAGTCAATACATTTCCAGAACTGAGCATCTAAATTGCCTGTCTTTGTCAAGTGCCTCCCTTTGATGTTATTCCATAAGGTGCTCTCTGGTTTTCCTGGACAACACACAACACTCACTTGAGAAAGCAGTACATTCAGGACAGTGAGCAGAAGAATTACCAAGAGAATCTCTAAGAGCTGTTTTTCCAGAATTGTGATAGGTAACTTTTTGAAAAGTTTTTATTTATCTTGTTAGAAGTGAGTTGTATTTTGTCAATTTTTACTGACAAGTTGGAAAGGCAAGTACTTCAAAGTAGAACGAAGAATAGTGTTTGCCTGCAAAAGCCTACTCTTCCCACATATGCTGATTCCTCTGAGAGACAGCAAAGTGAATTAGTGGCTCCTTCTCCTCAGTACACTGTGACATGCATGTACGTACACAAGCACACAGATATGTGCTTCAACAGGCATGTGCAGGTCAACCAGGGGATCAGGCCCAGCCAGCATGGGTTCATGAAAGGCAGGTCCTGCTTGACCAATCTGGTCTCCTATGACCAGGTGACCCGCCTAGTGGATGAGGGAAAGGCTGTGGATGTTATCTACCTGGACTTCAGTAAAGCCTTTGACACTGTCTCCCACAGCATTCTCCTGGAGAAGCTGGTGGCTCATGGCTTAGGCAGGTGTACTCTTTGCTGGGTAAAAAAACTGGCTGGATGGCCGAGCCCAGAGAGATGTGGTGAACGGAGTTAAATCCAGTTGGTGACCGGTCACAAGCGGTGTTCCCCAGGGCTCAGGTTTGAGGCCAGCCTTTTTTAATATCTTTATCAATCATCTGGATGAGGGGATCAAGCGCACCCTCAGTAAGTTTGCAGACGACACCAAATTGGGCGGGAGTGTCAATCTGCTGCAGGGTAGGAAGGCTCTGCAGAGGGATCTGGACAGGCTGGATTGATGGGCCGAGGTCAAGTGTAAGAGGTTCAACAAGGCCAAGTTCTGGGTCGTGCACTTCGGTCACAACAACCCCATGCAAGGCTACAGGCTTGGGGATGAGTGGCTGGAAAGCTGCTTGGCGGAAAAGGACCTGTGGGTGCTGGTTGACAGCCAGCTGAACATGAGCCAGCAGTGTGCACAGGTGGCCAAGAAGGCCAACAGCATCCTGGCTGGTATCAGGAATAGTGTGGCCAGCAGGAGTAGGGAAGCGATCGTGCCCCTGTACTCAGCACTGGTGAGGCCAAACCTTGAATAGTGTTCGGTTTTGGGTCCCTCAGTACAAGAAGGACTTTGAGGTGCTGGAGCGTGTCCAGAGAAGGGCAACGAAGCTGGTGAAGGGTCTAGAGCACAAGTCTTACGAGGAGCGGCTGAGGGATCTGGGGTTGTTTAGCCTGGAGAAGAGGAGGCTGAGGGGAGACCTTATCGCTCCCTACAACTACCTGAAAGGAGGTTGTAGCGAGGTGGGTGTTACTCTCTTCTCCCAAGTAACTAGTGATAGGACGAGAGGAAATGGCCTCAAGCTGCACCAGGGGAGGTTTACGTTGGATATTAGGAAAAACGTCTTTACTGAAAGCATGGTCAAGCATCAGAACAGGCTGCCCAGAGAGGTGGTGGAGTCACCATCCCTGGAGGTGTTCAAAAAATGTGTAGATGCAGCACTTTGGGACATGGTTTAGTAGGCATGGTGGTGTTGGGTCGACAGTTGGACTAGATGATCTTAGAGGTCTTCCAACCTTAATGATTCTATTCTATTCTATACAAGGGAACTAGAAACACTACTTGTGCCATTTTCCAAGCCTTGGACAGAGCACTGAAGAGGTAGGAATCCATGGGCAATATAGGCCTGATAGCAAATTAAAGCTGAATATTATTACTACTCTTACTTTTGTTAACAAAATTACAACTCAAGGGGAGGGCACAATTTGACTTTTCTAAGGCAACAGGCTTGTTTTAGAACAGGACAAGAACAGCATCTACACTTACATGGAACACACAAATAAAATATCGGAAAAACTATGTTTTTTGGTACCTTGCTTTGCTGTAACAAAATGAAAAGGAAGCTCTGGGTATTTATAACAAACATGCACAACTCAGTTTCTAAGACAAAATCATATTTTATGTATTGCTATAATAGGAGCTTAAGATGCTAGAGTGAAGTGAAAGCTAAACTGAAGCACTGCTCTACACTGTTAAAGTATGTATGGATATGCAAGATATTTATCTTAGAATTTAGCTAAACAAATACTAAAATACAGCCATCAATGTCCATATTACTATGGATTGCATGAACAACTACAGGAATTTTTATAATTAAGAACACTAACAGGTGAGATGTAGAACTCATAATGTTTCTATGTAAGGTTTAGAGACAAGGAAACCTTTCAAGGTTCAGTTTTAAAAAAAAAAATCTAAAATTTTGCCTGCCTAATCTTAAATGATCAAGTGGATTGAAACTCATTGGCCTAGAAAAAACTCACAACAGTATGAAACTACTCTGATAAGATTTCTAGTACACCATTCCCATTACAATAGGAGATAACATTCAAAGCACACTAGACACAAGCTATCCTTTTACAAACCACTATATGGTTTCACAACAGCCACCATTTGTTTTTCTCTTATACTACTTCCATGCTCACTTCAATAAACCTAAGCACAAATGACTTCAGAAGTTTTTTAATAAAAATTTTATGAATTCAAAAAATTAAAATTTTTCGTTCTATAACTTATTCTGATGAATGAGTGCATAAAGAGCCTATTAATGTTTTGTCAATAACAGTGGTGAAAGACATCTTTTTTCATAGAAAAACTTCCTTTCTGATAGGCTTCTGAACCAGACTGGCAGTTTCCAAATGAGTTATCTACAGCAGATTGAAGTCTAACCTGGGGGGGAAATAAATAAATAACTTACAGATAGAGGAATAACTTTGTCCAGAAGTACATCAGGTTTGTCAAATCAATGCAGGACACATCTAATTTGATGAGCTGGACTCTAGGAGAAGTTGAAAGTAGATTATTCTACTGAATATGGGATATCATAACTAAAATACCCAACTCGATAATTAAAGTATCCATGGTAACAATAGCAGGATAACATGTATATTTATACTTGTCAGGTAAACGAGTTAAACCAAAGCACCAGGATTTTTAAAGAATTTTTCCTACCTCTTATTTTCTGTCACTGGGTAACTAGTCTAAAGAGAACATTCTTGTTCAATGCATATAATCTCTTCAGTGAATATTTAACTATTAAAATTTAGCTAACATACTATTTTTACTAAAATATAAAGCAAAACAAGATCTCAGTCACAGCCACAAAATCTTTTTTAATGTATTCCTTGTGCTACTTCTGAATATTAATAAAAATTAATAATTAATTTTGCCTTTGGCATTGCAAGATATACTAGTTTTAATTAGTGTACTGTACTCCTATACAATTAAAAAATAATTGATGTCCACACTTATTGGCGGTCTCTGTGATCTCTTTTCCTGTTGTTGTCAACAAATGCCTCAAAAAACAAGTTCAAGAATGTTTTGCTGTCCACTTGATTTACACACCAAAAGTAACAGACAAATCTTTTATGATGAAACAGAACAGTTTTCTGTTTAAATTATACACAAGTATATTAACTAGAAAGAGAAAATTAAAAGCTGATGGCTCAAAGAAATAATGGAAAGACTATCGAAATGTTTAGTCTGTCAACAAATTTGCCTGGAATGTATCAGTGGGTGACAGAGTATTTCAACTTAAATGCAGTGGCCATCTTGCATTTGTTACGTCAATCCTATTGAACATTTTATACCGATGTCCCCCTTGATCAGTTTCGGTTATTTAAATTCAGCATATCATGTTCCTGTTTTCCTTAATCATATTAATTGTACCATGAACTACTTCATTATATAACACTAAAGTCTCTCTTTCTCACTCTGAAAGAACGAGTCAAAGAATTGAAGCATAAATTCCCGTGGGGAAAAAAACTAACTTCCCTTCAATGTATTTGCATCAGGAATCTTGAATAAATATAAGGTTTTTTTATTACAGCCACTGAAACAAAGACATCGAATCCCAGATGTAGATTCTTCAGCACAGTTATGAAACAGAACAAAAAATTTGGTAAAGAACAACCCAAACCAACTACTCCTTATCTAGTCCAGAAGTTCATGCTTGTAACTTGAAACTAGGTCAGAAAACGCATCTGGAAGAGACATTTTGGAGCATGACAAAAAGCTCACTATAAATCTCCGAGCTTGTTTTTTCAGTATCACACTACCACACACCTCTGAGTTAGACACAGGACAAGGGCTAGATAAACAAATAAACAGAAGAGCAAAAAGGATTTTAGACAACACAGGAATAAAAATGCTTACTTTTTTCCATCTAATCCACATGCTTACAGAGTAGTGAACATGAAAAATCAGCAAATCAGATATTTATTTAATTAATGCTTTTATCATGATTAATGATCTCAATGGTCATTTTAACTAAAAATGGATAGTAATTCAAGTAACGTATTTAAATAAATATCACTGAAGAACTCAGTATTACAAAGGACATTCTTATTTCTGAGGATTTTTCAAAGTTATTTCTCAACAACTTTTCTGGCACTACACACGGAAATCAATGGCTTGCCTCAATGAAAGAAATTCAAGTGGTTTCCTTTCATGCTTAAGACGGAAGGTAAGTCAAACCAGTAAAATCACTCTGAGGTCCGAGCTACCGCCTTGGCCTCCGCTGCGAGGGGATCCCTCATGGCTCCCATCACCGCAGCATGCGCGCGTCGCAAACAGCATAGAAAAGTTACCCTCTTCTTAGCCCAAAACCTTCAGGCTTGCTGCTCTGCCCAAGGGTGTGAATGCCTCAGTTACCACAGAGAAACACCAGTAAGCTACTTATTTTAGAATAGAAATCTTGAATAAAGGTAAATCTTATTCATGAAAACAAACAAACAGTTTTGCTGTGAGAAGCTGCAGTGCCAGAGCTGTAGGACACCTGGAGACCTGCCAGGCCCCAGCAGCACCAGGAGGCCTTAATGGCTCTGAGCTGCCTCCTGCCCCTCCACCCCTGGCCCAGGGGCCCCCTTAGGCCCCAGCCCTCTCAGCCTGCTCTGCCGTGGGATTTCTAGCACTGACTGGGGGCTACACCTGGTACTTGGCCTTCGCTGCCATCCCCAGCCTGCCTCCCTCCCTGGGAGGGCCCCTCCGGCCCCCACTCCCCTTCCCGCAGCTCCCCAACAGGTCTCTTCAGAAAATATGGACATTTCAGGAGCCTTTTGTCTTTTACACAAGTTCAAGCTCGTGCCTGCTTGCTTTTTTTGCCCCTAGGCGCCTGCCTTTAAAGTAGCTACCCTGGGAATAAATCCCTGAATTCTCCACAGCCACCTCCTGGTTCTCACAGCATACACCTTTGTCACCTGCCCGGGATGCCCAGTAGCTAGGCCCTTTGCACCGTACGGGAGAGCTCTGATGCCCTTCAGCTCACCCACCTAACCATGGCCTTTAATGGAAGGCTTTGGGTGCCTAGTATGGCAAGATGAAACTCGATAAAAGCCCCACATGTTCTCATTAGAAGCAGTCAAGAGGCCTCAAAAACTCCACTGGCCGCAGCTACACCACCACGCTGTGGATCAGCCACCACCACCTCTGCAAACAGTCTGATCACTGCCGCAAACAGTGCTGACTTTAATGCTATTTCATTATGTGGATTTGCATTAAAACAGCAAATGGGCGATATTGTGTCCAAAACTCAGAGCTTTCTAGTTAAATGCCCAGGGTCCGGAGTCCCAACATACAGCTTAGTAATTCTGGCACTCATGCTGACCTCAGTTACAGCCACAGGTCACTGCACAGCAAGTTTATCAGGTAGCAATTAAATAGCATGAGTGGGAGTGAGATCTGTTTAGCAAGTTCCTTCCCCTGCACTTCCAAAATTCATAAGAAATTTCAACTGACTAAAAAGTATTAATGGAAGAGGGACAAGAGTCACTAATTCACACATGACCAGATTTCCAGTAGCTAAAACCTCATTTTATCTGTCAATAAAGTGGTAAGCTGTAGACACTTTAATTCCACTTGTATAAAATTTTCATAGTCTATGCACACTTTTTAAAAATTTTTCAACAATTTTAAATTTCATTTTTTGTAAGTTCTGTTTGTATCATAGTGTCATGGTTATAACTAGCACAATTCTGATCAATCAGGCCATAAACACTTGAGCACTGACAATAAACTTCCCTTTTAACCTTCCTTGTCTTCAGTTCAGGGAAGACAAAGTAATAAATGCAATCCAAAGACAACTACTGTAGAAAGTCTCAGTACCCCAGCCAGGGCTCCAGAGGTCTACTCCTAGAAGTTTTGAATATAAACCCCCTCTCTCCTCCTCATCATATATTTCTTCCCAACCCTACCATAGAGGCAGTCCTGAACAGGATGCTTTCCCTTTTTATTTATGTGAATCCTTGTGACATGTCATGCACCACATTCGTAGCAATCACTGACAGATAGTTAAAGTTTCTAACGGGCTACAGGGGAAACAATTTTCCACCAACTGTTCTCCTACATGCCAGGATAAAATATATCTTGTGGACTAAATCTCTTCCCACTTGTATCCTGCCAAAAAGTGTGGTTTTTTTTTTTTAAACGAGCTTGAATGAAATTCCATTAACTATTCCTGAGCTATGGCAGAGTAACTATGCCAGCATTAAAAAAGTCTAACCACAGATAATTGAACTTGTCTCAAACATGAGTTGTTTTCTGGAAACATGACATGGGAATAGACTTTATTATAACAGCAAAGTTATTTGGTTTGTACAATCTTCATTGAATCAAAAGCAGTTAAAGACCACTTGAAACCGTAAGGTATGTCAGTGTCTTAGAAAAATATTTTTAAATCAGCTGGGATACTTTAACCATAGATGTCTTCTTCATGGATGGATGAATACACCCGTTAGCTCGCATGGTTTACAATCTATGTATGTGGAAAGCCATCAGAACTCAGAAGTTACTCCAGAATTGCTATCATCACTTTTTAATTTGTTGTATGTGTTTTCATTATAATATAAGGAACAAAATTATTTTTTAAAAAGTCAAAAGTGACATTATTTTATCCATGTTATATTTTTGTGATGTTTTATACTGTTACTTTTGGTTTTGAATGCTATATCAATGCAAGCACTGAGGAGTGAGAGATTTTATATTTAATTTGCTGTAGATAATGAATGTAAATAGACTATATATGTTTTCATCCAGGCATGGTAAGAATTACAGCACATTTCCTCTAAGCACTGAACACGCAGAAAATTTAAGTTTTTAATATGTTACTGGATTGAGTTTAGACTTTGAACAACTGAGAGAAAATGAGGAATTCTAGCCAGGCCACAGTAAATCCAAACTTTGTTGGTGTTTGTACTTGGGGCATCCAAAGGTATATTCAGCATTCAGTCTTCACGAACCCTGGAAGATCAGAGCTCATGGTTTCCTGCATGGCTCACCTTAATTCTTCACAGTTTTTTTGCTGCCGATACCATACTGGGAGTTGGGAAAGAAAGGAGGTGGCAGCCTCAGCCTCCATACTTACCACTGCAGATGACTCTAGGAAGAACAGAAAATATATGGATAAGCCATCCTGCTACCCAAATTCTGCTCTGATCCCCCTTTCTCACAGCTTGGAAAGAAAACTGGATTTTTTCCAAAGCTAGACAGGTGGCAGGGAAATATTTTTTGGTTAATTACCTCAGAATGCTGGGAAAGGTGTGCTGCTACCTCATGTCTGCATTGCGCTGCCTCACACTGGTAATTAAGCTGATCAGTACTGGTACGTCTACCCACCAATCAAAGCTGGATATAAGGGATATTTTGAGGAGACAAAGCATTAAACAGCATTGAATTAAGAGTTTGGGTAATCAAGATGGCACATGTTCTACTTGAAAAATAAGGCCAATCCTTCCAAAAGAGGGACAGCTGGCATGCTGAAAGTCAATCTTAACTACAAGAAATGTATTTCTTGCTTTAAGAGTCACAGTTGGGGCCTCTGTGCAGGCTTGTAGCTAATGAGTTGATAACGTCTCCTTCAGGAGAAGGGAAAAAGGCCACTACTCAAATTCTCCTTGATTCCTCTTCATTTGGGATCCTGGCAAATCAAGGTTGGCTCTAACATTTTTATAATGACCAGTCTTGCCAATGGTGGACTCGGTGACAAGCACACTCAACCCAGCCTTAAATTAAACACAGCTTTATAAGTGAAAAATTGGAGACTACACATAAGTGGTTCAACCGAAATTAGGAAAACTATGTGCCTTTACACAGCATGCGTGTTTTCACCACTGCAAATGTCTTACTGTTTCTGAATACTGGACTGCCCCTTCGTATTGTGACATTCTTGAACACATCCAAATTTAAACACTATTATTTTTAATGCACTGTTTTCTGTAGGGAATACCATAGCAAAGTGGATTTTGTATCATTAACAACAGAAAAAGAGAGATTTTCTGCTATCAGCGCTGCCAAAAAAATGCAGCCTCATGTATTTCTGTAAAGATAAGTGTGAGAGAAGTTCTCTGTATTTCTTAGAGTAAATAATGTGCTACCCTGCCGAATCCACACAAATGTAAAAACAAACATAAAGATGCAAAGTTAGTGACTCTCTCAATATTTTCCAGAAGCAGAATATTTTGGCCCAGGCACAAATATGTGTGTGGCACTTAATGCTTACTTTACCTGCAATTTGCTGCAAGTTTTCTGTGGAAGCACGTATGCACATCCAAGTAGCCAATTTAGTGTCCAGGCTTCAACAGTGGACCAGTTACATATTTTCAGTCATTTTTGCTATAGTCTCCATACATAAAATGAATTAATTACTTGGTCAAATTAGGCACACAATTAAGCATGTGTGTTTTTATAAAAGTGTCGCTTAACATCACCTAACCCGACAGTGCCTGGACTTACACATAACTTACCATGCAAGGTATTTCTAGAAACAGACTGCTTCAGCCTACAGGGCCTAAACTGCAAACTGCAGCAGAGCTTAAGAGTAGTAATCAGTATTAATTGCAGTATTTATGGGAATTTTTTAAACATAAATAAAATTAATAGATTGCACAATTTCTAAACTATTACTCCCAACAAACTTTACTCTAGATAAATAATTGCTTACACTGCTTTTTAAAGACACATTCCTGCCAAGTCTGAGTTAGAAACCAGCCTCAATCCTAAAAAAATAAGTAACTTCAGCATTTGCTGAATTTAACTGTTGTTTAATATAAAAATGCTACAAAAGTAAGCAAAAGTTGAGAGTAAAAGTTGAGATCAGAATCCAATTCTGACATGCAAATGTGATACGACTTGAAACCCTGCTAGACCGATCTTCTAATAAAAATGAACAATACAATCAAATAAATTATATGAGGTCATTAAAACTATTAAAGTCATTCATCAAACAGAAAACAGATCTTTTGATTTTCAGGGAAATACTAAGGCTCCAAACATCCCTCTGCAATCTCTTTCATCATTTCAGTAATTTTCAACATGAGTCTGTCCTCGTCTGAATCCGCCGTATGCTGCCTCCTGCTCCTCCCCCACTTCTCCTCTAATAGTGTTCAGAGAGAACTTCAAGATGTGGGCTAATGGAGCTGGCATGGGTTGGAGTTTAATATTGCATGTGCTTAACTTTTTGTGCAACTGACCAACATGACATGTCTAACTGTATAAATGGAAGTTTTATGGTGATAAGATCAGTAGTTACTGAGATATTTATGTGACATGCTGACAGATATAAAACTACAAAGCTTGCTTTTATGCCTTACATCCTCTAGGAAAAAAAAATAAATACTAAGATGATGGGTCACTTTGAAGAGAATTTATTATCTAAATTACCTAATACCTGGCTAAGTTCTAATATGCAAGATGAGGTCTCAAAAATGCTATTAAAACTATGAACTTTAATTTCAGAGGATCTTAGTATTCTCTGCCAAATGGGGCAGAGTACAGCCAGTTTGCTTGTCTCACTCTCTCTCTAGATCAT
Source organism: Balaeniceps rex (assembly GCA_013401315.1). Lineage (NCBI taxonomy): Eukaryota > Metazoa > Chordata > Aves > Pelecaniformes > Balaenicipitidae > Balaeniceps > Balaeniceps rex. The sequence continues at coordinate 16,537 of VYZW01027317.1, forward strand.
GGTGCTGTCATCCAACCAAAAAGGAGAATGATGACAAAAACCAGAAAAAGGCACAAGATAATCTCTCGCCAGTCTTTACACTCCGTAGGTTTAGGTCTCTCAGGGAGATTCTCATCACTGCTGGGGTGGAGGAGGAAGACTATGGAGAGGAGTGGAGAGGAGAGGAGAGGAGAGGAGGTCAAGATTAAAGAAAATATATTATTTGTGTGTGTGTGTGTGTGTATAATATGTATACACACACACGTATATAAGTATAATCTCTGGATGAAGTGGAGTCTCTTTTACATTTTGATCTGGGGAAAACCAACCTCAGAAATTCTTACAGAACAAGATGACGATGTTTCCTGCTGCTAGAAAGCAGCTCCCCCCAACCTGTGCCCACAGCTGAGGTTAAAAGCTTGCTCTACTGCCTTCTCTATTTGATGTGAATGTTACTTCATACACTGAGAAGGCAGGCAGCCACAGCAGTCAGTAAAGAAGGGGGAACAGCCTGGTGGCAGCAAAGAAGGGAGAAAAATAAAAATAAATATATTTTAAAAAAGAGTTAGAGACTTGTGGTGAAACATAAGTCCAGAAGGAAAGGAAAACTTCACTTCAGGAGACACAAGTACCAGGCAGTGTGCAAAGAATACTGACCCTGAGAACAAGATAACTCAGAGGACAAAAGAATCGGCAGAGTGGGGAAAGTGCAAAATATTCAGCTGTGCTGTTACCTTCCCATGAGGTCAGACCCTTCCACACTAGAGAGGATGTTCGGTGCCCTTCATCCCCACCCGAGATGCCCCCCACCCCAAATTTGTTATTACACGCATTTCCCACAGAAACAATGATCTGTATCACCAGTGCCAAGAAAACCAACTACCTCTTCAGCACCTCAACGATTCCCTATAATCATCCCCTGTAACCCGTCTACATCCACACCCCCTATGACACTCACTCCTGCTGTTCCACTCTCACCTCCCACATCCAGACACCAGCAGGAAGATCCATACACACCAAACATCTGCCACGAATGTCTATTCTTTGTGTATCTCCAGGCATGACAGAGAGAACAGTTAATCTTGGGTGAGAAGATGTGTTTTACTTAGTTAATCCAGAACTTTTGTTTCCTAGTTTCCCACGAATCTCTCTGTTTTCTCCTTAAGCCTTTCTGCCACAGCATTCTTGATAGCAGGTATTTTATTTCTTTGGCCTGCTTCTGGTCTTGTCTGAAACATCTGGTGGGAAGAAGTAAAAGCAGCAGTGGAATCCAAAGTGAGGTTTGGAATAAAGAAAGAGAAGAGCATCGAGTGCTCCTGTCCCCATAACAAGTGCACAGGACCACCATGTCTGCATGTGAACCAGCAGGACATGTGAAGGTTCAGAAGATGTTGGGAGTGGGACTCTTTGCCCAGGCTTTGCCATTTAGAATTACTAAGTTGGAAAGAAAGTGCTGGATCTTTTTTGTGGGAATAAACTTATAAATCTTGTTAGACATACAGTATATACAGCAATTTTTGCATCAGTTTCTTTTATTTGCAACATTTAGGAGGTCAGACTGCATTATTCCCCCAGCTCTAAAGCAGCAATGCTTGCTATTGGAAGAACAAAATGGGAATTCTCATAAGAATATTTAGACCTTGTTTAAAAAATAACAGTGTCTAATGGCAAATCTCCCTATTAATCACCCATCTCAAAACTCTTTTTGAGAGAAATCAGTGGCATTGTTAAAGCTCTATAGTGATTTTTCTAGCACCATCATTTTAAGTTTATTTTGGAGAGTGTTAGAGAGATTTTGTTGGTTGTGCCAACTGACCATGATGATTAATATATAATTAAGATTCTTGACGATTCCTCTTGTGTCAGCAGGAACATGTCAATTCCTTTGTCTTCAGCTGATGCACACACCCAGGGCTGATTGCTCAGATATTGTTGGTGGCTCACATATGAGCTATCACCTAATGATTAGATAGAGCTGACAGAAATAAAATCGAATAATTGCAAGATAACCTCATATTTTAATTCAACAAAAAGTACTAAAAATATTGTTCAATAGTTGTTGGGTCATCGTATCATCAATGAAAACCCAAAAGCTGGTAGCTCTAGCTGCCTCTAAAAACAAGACATGTCATATTGAACTAAAACCTAATCTCACACGACAGATGAAGTAATAGAAAAGCAGTACTGCTGTCACTGAAGATATGCTGGTGTAAATACATGGGAGCAGAATCTGAGCATTAGCACTATCTATATGGCATACACCATATATACTTCGGGTTAAACTGATGTACTGAATAGGAAAGCAGCAAAAGAAGCAAACAACAAATCCCCAACTAAACAGAAACTATCTGGCCTTTTTCCCTCCTATGTAACATCTTTCCTGCTCATTGCACAGCCACAGTTTTGCATCTTTAAAGTTTTGCAGTTTTGCCAGGCAACAGTCTATACATAAATGTGATTTTGTTTAGGGGACATTAAGGATGCATGTGACAAAAGAGTAGCAGCATATCAGCCACGAATTAAAATCCGTTACTGTATTTTAGTTTATTGATCTACTGTAAGCTTCTCAGCATTGTCTAATTTAAATAAAACTTCAATTTGTAACAATACTATAAATAGAAGGCAATATTGATCAGAGTGCCACCAGCCTGCTGAACTTTTGTTATCACTGAAGCCTGACCAGTTAATGTTGAATGTTACAATTTATTACACTGCTAAGTACAATACAACACAATAGCATTTAGATTTATAAACAAAGATATGCTGAACTACTGAAAGCAAGTTCAGTCAGCTCTGAACAAGAAGAGCATTCTGATTTACTGGTACTCCACAGCACTATTTCCACCTCTCTGATACGAACACCTGTTAACTCTGCTGAAGATTGAAGAATTTGATTTTTTTTAGACTCTTTTAAACCCCAGCAAAACATCTGATGTCCATCAGCAAAGATTCATCACTGCTGTGGTAGTTTTCTTGAGCTTTTGAGGAACATTACCAGTTAAGATGGACAAATGATATCCTGGAAGACAGAACCTTCATAACAAATAGTAGCAGATACCAGACCCCTAACGTCACTTCTTTTCTTCCCCTCTTCCCTTTCACAGGCATAAAAACTGAAGTAAATAGATGTGAAAACAGCATACTTACAGGTAAATTCCACATTAGGGGCTGTTCTCAGGCAGCGAGCAATGAAACATTCTCTAGACAAAGAATATTTCATTACAGTTTTTCCACTCCTGAAGGTGCATTGTTTCAGGGAAATTACTGAATTGCCTTCAAGCAAGCTCAGTGTCCCTGCATTCACCAGCCAGGAAAGCACTGGTGCTGCTTTTCAGAAGGCATGTGCTCACCTTTCATTCTAGGTGCAGAAGAGAAGGCTCCTCGTGCTCTCCTCCTCTTGAAGAGTAAGGCTGCTGGGATAGCCTGCAAGACAGAAAAGCATCAAAGGAAACAGATCTCTGAGTTTTGCTTCAGAACAGAGGAAAATCAACACTTCCCAACCAGGGCTTCCCTACCCCAGAGCTGTAAGTGTGATTTAAAAAGAAACAAAAACAAAACAAAACAAAACAAAACAAAAACCAAGACAAAAAGGAAAAAAAGAGGAAAAAACATTTATTAGTTGTGCCTGGATGCGGCACCACTTAGTGAAACACAATTCTCACCCGCACATGGGCAACAGGAGATCATAAGCCAGCAAAGTATGTCACAACATAGACTGCTCAGGCACTCTGGGAGGGAACTCCTATGGCAGTATCATAACAGAGCAGAGCCTCTGTCTTGCAAGGGCAGGAAGAAATACTAACGCGAAGGACAAGTATTTACCACTTCCCTGTAAAAATCCCAGAAATATTACTCCACCAGTTATTCCATTCAAACTCCTATGTGATGCAGGATGGTAAAATGACTTTGTCTTGGTGAAACTCCAATGTGAATTGGCCTGCACATGTTAAAATGAGCACCAGAGAAGGGATCTGAATCTCAGAAGGTAGGCTGCACCCAAACACAGCCTGCAGGAGGGACCCTTCGAAACAGACAAGGACCCTTATCCACTTTGTCCTTCCAGGGCAGATCTCTTCCTTCGCCTCCCTCTGACCAGCAACTTTCAACAATTTCCTGCAACTCTTCCTCCTCAATGCAGCCCGTCCCCATTCTCTGTCATAGCTGGACCCTCCAGAGAAAAGGTCTCTTTTCCTGTCATCACAGAAGTCTAGCTGTCTTCTCAGGAGGTCGAAGCCTCTCCTGTGCCTTTTCCTCATTTTCTGCTGCACCCACACACCAGCACGAGGCACAGAGACTGGCTGCAACCCACGCGCACTCTTTATAAAGAAAAAGAACCTATGCTACAAAACACACTACAAACATGAACGTGAGAGCATCCGCCCAGGACATGATCAGTTTTCTCTAAGTAGAACTAAGCCATAGTTTGCTGAGGAAGAAGCTACAAAAGAAGCGGCGGCCTTCAGCAATAGCCCTTTTTAGAGAGGAATGCCAGTCCCCGTGGGCTGCGTGCCTGCCCCCGCTCCAGACAAGGCAGCAAGAGGCAGAAACATCCAAACACCCACCGAGGCCCCAGCTGCAGCTGGGGGTGGAAAGGAGGGAGGATCTGCAACAACTTCAGCTACAAAACAGTGCAGGGAAATCATGTACATAGCACTGATACCACTCTTATTTGAATTAGAAAACAATAATGCAAATAAAGTAATATTAGTATGCACATTTCCTGGGAGAATTTTCTCTCTGCAGAGCTCAATGTCTATTAGCCTTCAGCCAAAATAAAGGTCACCAGACAGTAGATTCTTTCTTTTCTTCCTTTAACAGGGAATGTAATCCAGTCTGACACTTTCAGACTGGGGAATTATTTCTTTAATTGGGAACTGTAACTAAAACACTGTTATTGTAGAAACAATGTTGGGGTTTTAATTTTACTTATTTAAAACAGGCATTTTGAAATGGTTTCAGGTGAATGGGACATGATTTAATGGGAGTTTTGTGGACAGTGTATGCGATTATTAGATTAGCCTTTTAGTCTTTCATTCAAAATTCAGCATGTCTCTAGATATTTTTGATGCTGTCATGTTAGGGGTAACATGGTCTTAATATGTTTACTATTTACAGGTGCATGCACTCCTAATATGCCCTGACACATGTAAATATGTTGACACTCCCACTGTGCAGGCATTCGTGAAACTTAGTGCATCATTCCTCAGCAAAGCAGCACAGGAAAAAACAAAACAAAACAAAAAACAAAACTAAGAACAGTCAATTACTATGACAATATTTTAAAGCTTCATTTTTAGGTAGCACAGATACAAGATACCCAACTTGGAGAGATCAGGCAGTCTGCAAATTAGTAAGATTGCTTGTTCAGGAATATTAGAGGAATTTGGCAAATATAACTGACATTTGGTCCATTCCTACTTAAAATGTAATTTGATGTGATAATATTTGGCAGTTCTTTAAATCTTCTTTCTAGAAAAAACAAATTCTAACTTCAGCTCACATCTTAAATTACATTTCAATTTGAATAATTCCCTAACTATAATTATGAATTTTTAATTTTATACTGATGAAATCTTCAATCTGCACAATTCTTCGTTCTGTAATTCACCCAACCAAGGAATTTAAATAATAACATTTTATATCCTTGCAAATAACCAAGACAGTACAAAGCATGATTCTTTGCATAAACTGTTGCAAACATACCAGGAATATGTTCAAATAAAATCTATAAATAATATTAACTAAATAAAATACAGAATGTCTCAATCTGTTGCAGAAAACTTTGAAAGGAGAAAAGAGGTTACATTCACTGAATATTTTATTCATTAAAAAGTATTCACACCAGTCTAATCAAAAGTTTGGCTTTTGCATCCCCCTTTTCCTTTTCCAGCTGTCAAGTTCTGGTCTGAACACCACATTTGTTGACTTCTTCTGCCAAAGTCTTGTTTAGTTTATGGATTCACAACTGGACAGAAGGAAAAAGGGAGCCCTGAGACAGGCCAAAAGATAGACAAGAGCAGAGTTGAATAAAGCCAGATCAGGTGAAAAGGAAATGAGATCTGGAAAAAATCAAAAGGCAGGAGGCCTAGGGAAGGACAAGAGCACATATGGGAGAGGATTTGCAGATTGAAGGATATAATAATGGGGAATGGCAGCTAAGAGACAATGAAACCAGCAAACAGATGGAAGGAAACAGGACAAGGAAAGAGAAATAAAGTTCAAAAGTGCCAGAAATAGAGCAGGAGCTATTTAACAGAGAATCAGACAGAGAGAGGGAAAGAAAGAAACAGAATGGAAAAGAAAAGATTTGACTATTAAAAAAAGCCCCTACATTAAACTCTTCATCACACAGGGTTCCACATCAGGAAGTTACATTTCTATTTTTTCCCAAGAAAGTCCAATATTTGGAACAGTTTCAATGCAAAGGTAGAGCTGGTTAGAAAAAGAGTGTATAACTGAACCTCCTGTATACTTTCAATGCTAATAGTAACGATATCTATTCTGAACAGTGCTCCAAGTACTAGCTGGATCCTTCATAGTTGTCCTCTCCGTTTCTCTGTATATAAACAGAAAGAACTCCACAAGGCAAATAAACACCTCTTGCCATCTGCTGAAAAGCAAGCACTAAGAGTCTTTACGAGTTCATTTTAAAAACTTTTCAGAGATGCATGGTATGTAACATGATCTGTCAACGTTTCAGTTTCACAGCCCTTGTTAAGATAGACACACACAAAATGTGGTAGATGCTCTGATTTCCAAGAATGATATACAAATTATTGAACACTTTTTAAAAACGCATATTAATTTCGATAAACCTTACTTTAAAAAAAATCCTTGGCAATTAGTATGGACCACTGTACATGCATACTAGTATAAAACCTCACGTATTTCTAAAGCTTACAGATTGCAATAGCTATTTTAGATTTTTTTTACATAAATATGGTATATGCTAAGATATTTTAAAAACACATAGATTAAACTGTATGGGTTATTCCATTTTTTCACTCTTATTACTACCAAGGAAGTACATATTTAGGTGGATAAAGCATCTAAGTGACCTGTGGAAAATATTACTGCCTGTGTGCATTGGAAGACACTTTAATCTCAAATTTCTTGCCATTGACTAAAGGAAAACTGAATAATCTCTGAAAACAAATGCAGGTTAATAATAATTGCATTGATAATTCAGTTTCTTTGTTGAATGTAAGGTATACCAAGGGCCTTTATCCTGCAAACAAGAATAAAATAAAGTGTGTTTACTCATGCCAGGCCTTAGCTCACAAAAATTAGCAAAGATCATTATACCCAGGAAAGTCAGAACAGCATAGACAGTCTAAAGATTTGCCCCAGTGAAATCACTTTAGCTTTACTTGCCCCAGGGATCCAAAGGTCCTGTTCCATATCATAAGGAATGCTCATGCACAACTGCAGTACCTCTGTATCCACTATAAATAAAACAGGATAACCTTCTTTCTCCTTTCCTGAAAGTAAAAAATTTCTTATAAGAGCTTATTTCCATTTGAGAAGGAAAATGGTCTACAGAAGTGTAAGTTCATTTATGAGGGGGCTTATACAGGCACAGCTATACCATGCACATTCATTACAATAATCACGTCACTAACTGTGACACCAGGGTGTCTGAGCATGAGGCATCTATTAGTGGACAGGCAAGCACCTCTTATAAACAGCCAAGAATATTTCAGAGAGAAAGAAATGGATGAATATTTAGCAATGTTATACCTGATTGATAAATCACATTAATTTCTTAAATAAAAATGGCCACTGAACACGTGCCAAATCAGCCAGCCCCTGGGTTTATTTGGGCTCTTCGTTGGTTTTTTTGGGTTGTGGGTTTGGGGTATTCTTTAATGTACATTTTGTTTAAAATAAAGCCCTGGGTCAGTCTTGGTGTAATTTTTTTAGCTAGTCCAGTTATGAACCCCTGAAAAAAGGTGGTTTTAATGGAAGGGCTGACAACCCCTTAAGTGTAGTGCTGTGAATGATGGTACCTTGATCAGAGTTGGAGAAAACGTACAACTAACTTGTAAAATGACAAGGACTGAGTGAACAGTTTTTAATACAGATAATATTGTTCATGTAGTCTATAAATATAGAATTAAATGTTGACCTCTACCTCCCATGTCAAAAGTCAAAGTCAGTGTCAGCACATATTGTTTTTATTTGTTTCAAGAGAAAAATAGATCAACAACATTAACCTCACAATGAACAGAGAATTGAATGAATTAAAAAGCAGTACCCCATAAATCCCTTTCCTTTTATTGGCACAGTGATAAAAATGCCTAGGGCTTAGAGGAAAAGGGTAGTCTCAGACACTAGTCTAAGATGCTCTATGTACACAGAGCTGTACATCACATACTAAAACAGAGGAACAGAGATATTAAGATTCGTACAGTCTCATATAATACACAATATCCATCAAATTGCGTCATAGCATCCTGCAAAACATGACATGTGAGATATCCCTAAGACAAGTAGGTTATCACAAGGTTATTTTAAAGCAACATTAGCCTTCCACCTACATTTGAAAAACACATTTCACAAAACAGTTTAAATATGCAAAAAAAGACTTTATTCAATATTGTCCGTACTTGAAGTATAGCAATAATTTAAGACACCACCTGGAAATAATTCCATTGTGTTTAGAGAGCTACGAGCTCCATTGGTTGGGTATCTCTTTAAGTTGTTGTCTCATTGTGATAGGACTGAGAGATATGACATTTTTCTCCTGTTTAAAAAGTCATTTTTTCCAAAACACCTCATAATAGTAAAGGCCCGTATTTCACAATGCCATAGTAAATCTGACAGTTAACTAAAATGAGCAGTTTCAATTGCAAATTCAGTTTAATTGCAATTTTTAGTGCTGCATAATTAAACTGAAAATGTTCTAAAAAATTCACGCAGTCAAAACTAGGACAGAAACAAAAGCATTTTCACATCAGTTTAGGGTTTTCTAATCAGTTTCTAGAGAAACTGACAAAAAGTAACATTTGAAAATGGATCAGTTTAACAAAAGAAAGGGAATGGTATCATCTGAAAAATTCAGCTGTTAGTTTTTGTTTACATTTCCTTATCCTCCTGCAGCTTGTAGGATATACACAAATTCTTTTGGTTTAATGCTCCAATGATTATCTGCTGGCAATGTTGCATCATGTGAAAAACATTTTACAGCATTTGTGCTGTGTACTAAACACACAAAAGCAACTAATTACAACGTTTGTCAAATCTGGAGCGTGTTCTGTGGAAGCTTACTGGAACCAAACACTGTTTTTCTTCTTGAAATGAGCTGGCTGTCTTTGAGTTTCACCAGTAAAGTGTAGGCTTGGAGTGAAATCTTGACTCATACATACTGCTAAAGGCTGGTATGCTGAAGCTAATCTATATCTCAGTGAGAAAAGCCTTCTCAGGCTGAACATTCACAGGGTTTGAAAGAATTTTACAGCTGGCTATAAAGAGCAACTTTTCTGCTCCACATGTATTCATGCAGCTTCTGGGCAGAACCAGTCATGGTGCTTTTCATAGCTGGATGATCAGAAGACTTCTCTTTAACTTCTAGTAAAGAAGCAAAGACATATATTTTATTATACTAAAGGATTATTGGTGTGTAGGGCAATACCTAATGGCTGTATACAGCACGTCACTTAAGGTCTTGCCAAGCTTGTAAACTTAGTCATAGCTTCACATAGAGAAATGATGTTCAAACAGGGCAGGTACTTTCTAAGACACATGGTTGATAAAATTAACTTCAACCTTGGTTTTAAAAGATCTGCTTTTGATTTGAAGAATACTGCCTACTGCACAAAAAAGGATGATGAGTTTGTTTCAAGGGCCTAAAAAAAGAAATAAAATCTTTTTTTCCTCTCTTTATGACAATTTGATTCCAAACATGTTCCTTACCCCATTAACCCAGCTTGCATATTGGTAACATTATAATATTGTAAGTTTTAAGTTTAGCTGCTACAACAGTCAGGTAACAGATGCATCAACTCTATAGCGAGAATAATATGTGAGTTTATGGTAGGTGGTGGTTCTCCACTGAGAAACAAAAGTAAGGTTCTGCATTATGACTTGTGCCAAGGTGCCTGGCCAGCAGTCTGGCAGCTCGGGCAGAGACTATCAGGATGGATACCAGCAGAAATGAAGCTTTGCAGAGAGGGAATGGAGAAGAGTCACAGAACTGCAGGAGCTGGATCTCTAGGAGCATCCCTGGAGAGTGTACTGACTGGGGCTTTAAGGCAGGAGGTCAGCAGTGAGATAAACATGGGAATGATGTCGCAGCCTCCTCCTTGGTCTCATTTCATCAGCACTGTCCTTTAACTTGTGCTTCTCTCAGTGCGCTGAAAGGCCTTTTGACGCTTGTTCTTAAAAGTTAAACAGCAATAAGTTCACCCGTTAAAAATGTCAAATTTCCCATATATCTGTGAAAACAACGATCGTATTTATTAAACTGGTAACCATATTGCTTAACATAATTCCAACACTAACAAGACACAGAACACACAAAAAGTTAAAGAAGATTGGAGCATGTGATCAGGAAATACAAAAATGATTGACAGTGACTTGATACTAACTGATAAAAACAAAGTTTATTTGTAAATAACAGTATCCCAACTCATAATTATTTACAATTCAAGAAATTCAGCAATCACTCCTACAATATGAATTTCCTGTTTGTCATTTTCTCCCAGAATTTTGAAAGCTTTCTTATGTTTGTTTTACAGCTGGGAAATTCTTTCTCCAAACATCACCCAAGTTTGGCTCAAATGTGGTGCAATAGATTGTACAGATATATTACCTGGGATAAATTAATCAGCTCAAGTACCAGTGTAGATGCCATTATAGATTACAAATAGCATATCTATGTGTTAGGCATGTCTATGATTTTCAACAACATTTCTTATTCAGTTTTGAAATATGTAGATACCTATTCAAAAGCACAGCATTAAACTCACATAGCCTTTTTTCTAACAAATCTCCAGTGTTAAATGGCAACACCCTAGGTTTATCAAAAATTGAAGATGTGTTCAGCTTATGCAATGATCTTCTACTTAAATTCAGTGAATTCATAAAAAGAAACATAGTTAATGTATTTACTATTATTTATTATTATTACTATTATTATTTCAATAATAGTGAAATGCAGATAAGTCTTTGGCTAGTTGAAATTTTAGCATGAGCTCCAAAAACTTCACACATATTCAGCATACTGATTCCAGTTATGGAGAAGCAAATTAGCAGATAAGCATTGTAATAATCATTAGTTAAAATTCTCTGATACAAGCTAGTGTCAGCTTCCACTTTCAGAGCTGAGGAAAATATTCATAAGCTTTTACTTCTTGTAATAGAGAATTCACTGTTAACTAGGATTCAGATCCCATGTGTTCAGTCTCCCTACAGACATGAATTCTCTTTTAGAGATCCTATCAAAAAGCTCTCACTGGTAACAAAAAAATAATAAAAATACACTGCGGTAAAATGCATTCAGTCAGTAGGATCTAAAGGTATTGAAACCTGGAACACCAGCTGCAGAAAAAAAAAAAATCAGAAGTACAGCTTACCTTCATTTCTTAAAACCAGAGTCATCTGAGAGAGAATATTATTTTCTATTAAAATATAAAACATGTAATTATTGATTCTTCCTGCATACTTTTTACATCTTATATACCACACCTTTAAAAAGAGAGATACATTTTTAAACTTTCCATTAAGATAATAGCTAGATGATAACAAGGTAAGGTAGACCAATTCAAAAATCTTGTAAGGTCATTAAGAACTTACTACTAGAAAAATAGAAGTTAATAGAAGAAATTATACACCACATTTTCATATCTGGGCTTGCAGAAATAGCTTTTGCAACTCCCATGCTTCTGTCTATAAATGTGCTCTTATTGTCAGTCTTTTGATCTATTTGAAGAGAAATAAGGACAGCCACAGAGCTACATATGTCACTCAAAACCACAAACATGCTGAGTGATATCATGGAAAACTAAATAAGAGCACGGACTTGCTAATAAAGGAAGGAGAGGGACTCGTTAGATCCTACAGTGAAAGCAAGCTACAAACCAATCCGATTCAGAATTCATCCTTCTCATTTACACTGTAACACGTTTGTGGGATCTAGTGTACTGGAAATCGCCTAGAGGAAAAGTAAGGGAATCTCAAGTAATAAAAAAGTGCCAAAATGAATGAAGTGCTTACAACTATTGCTTTGCTGATGCTGGAGAACAGAAGCAGACGGGGTTTTGTCACGGTTCTGATATGCCCCAAATGTTGCTGCTACAGTATTTCTGCCCCTTCAGTGCAATCTGAAAAAAATAATTTATATACATTACCTAGTACATTGACAAGCCAAGGATTTTTATTATTATTTTATTTTTTTACCCATTTATGGTTGCAAATTAATGAAATGACATGAGACTGAAGCCAATGACAACTGCTAATCTGTAAGCAACAACAAGCAAGGAAAAGCTGATCGGAGTACAGCTGTTTTATTTTAATTGAGGAATGATTTTATGTTGGAAGCACTCAATATTCACAGCAAATTAAAAATAATGAAGTGAATTGATACCAATGATATTTTTTTTACCTACTATCCCTTTGTAAATCTATTTCTTCACACAAATTGACATGTCTAATTGATACATACGCTATTATTCCTCATTAGTAGGCTGAATAAAATAATTCTTGATTAAATTTATTGCAATTTACAATCCAGCATAATGTTTGCAAGCTATAAAAGTCAATCAACAGGAAACAGAAAAAAAACAGATGACATTATTACTTCTTATATATACACAATAATTTCATGTGTTTCATGGAACCTTCCTAAGCATTTCATTTTTTCTCAGGAGCTAAGATCTGTCTCCAACAGGTCACTTCATTTGTTACATGACCATAAATATATTTCAGTGCATACATTCTTCTGAGTTTTTTGATAAATATCACCTCTAATAAGCAAATTATTTGTGTATTTAGCAATCTGTTAGAAGTTGTCTGGAAGAGTTAGTCTTCTACTAACACTCAAACAAAATTATGCAGAACAGCTGATGATTTACTTTGTCTGGATTAGGGTGTTTGATTTATATTGCATTATCACTGTGTGAAAAAATTTCAAGCAAGTAGCAAAACTTCAGAATTTCAATGGAACAAAGAAAGTCAATAGAAAATTTGACAAGCAAAATATATATTCTATAATGCAAAATTTCCAACCAAAACCATAATTGAATCAATGGCAGGTCAGTCTGTTCTTTATAATTTTAACTTATTCCACACCTTGCCTTGGCCTCCACCATTTTGTAGGAAATTCTTTGGTATTATGAAACTAGCAGAGCAGCTATTATGTTACTCTCTTCTCTAATGGCAAGAAAAGTATGTTATGACCAGACCATTTCTATGGCCTATTGCTCCTATTTCTCTGGAGAATGCTGGCAGCTGGCACAAGATTGCTGCCCTCACTTAAGCTGGGCTTCAGACTTCAGAAATAATTTACCTGAAAATGCAGTATATATGCTGTATAGACATAGAATAGCCATCCTACTTTTGTCATCTTAAGTTAATACAATTTCTTTTTGAGGAAGAGCCTCTGATGCCCTGATTGTGTCTGTGCCCGATTGCAGTCTGTGTCTCAACTTGTCTATATAAGCTGGAAGAAATTGCTCAAAAAAATCAGATATTGTTGCATAGGACCACAGAATCGGAATTAAAAACTAAAATGTATTGGGAATGTTTTCCATATTTCCATTTCATTTTCCATATGAATTTCCACTTCATATCATATATTGTGTTCTTTGTAAGACATTAAATAAAATCTTATTCTCAAAAAATTTATTTCTGGTTTAAATCCAAGTTCAATTTATAGAACTGATGGGGCAGTTATCTAAAATTAAAAAAGAAATACATAGGTTTGCACGGGTAACTGAAATTAAGGTACAGATCTTAAAGGTGTAACATGACGGTTTCCCCCTTTGAAAAATAATATGGTTTTTATTCTACAGATATTTTAGATTCACAATTGCATTTTTATACAACATAATTAGATTAATTAACTTTTTTATCGTTACTTAAGAATTTTGATAAAATCTTTGTAAAAGACAGTATATATCAGTTCAGAAAGACCACTGACATTTTAAAACCAATCCTTACATTTCAAAAATAAGAGGTGGACTTACTATCAGCAACAAAACCAGCTGTTTCAGGATTCATTTCCTATTTGATACGTATTATTCAGCACAGTAAATAACCTATCTGCCAGCAGTAAAAAATCAGAGCTCTATGCCGACTGAATAGCATCTTTTAAAGAATGCTAGAAAGTGGCCCAAAAAGGAGCCCTTAGAAGGAGGCACAGGTTTTCTAGTGTTCCTAGGGGAAAATGCCATTTCAGAGAAAGTGCTGTCATCAAGCTGCACAGTGCTCCATGTCTGAGATTACCTTTAAGGGTGACCAAAAGTATTTCCAACCACTACGCTATCCACAACAGAGCAAAAATAATCAGGAGCTATGGCAACCACTAAGCCTTATTTAAACTGAATTCTAAAATATATGTCCTCCACGTCACATTTAGCCTCCACTGTCAAAGGCAACTAATTCATTAAATCTTTCCAGCCTATTTCTCTGTACAATATTTTTAAAATAGCATGCATATCCAGTTCATTCATTCAGATTCAGGGTGATATCTATGTCTACGTACACCCAGAGAGGGTAAAGGCCACCAACAGCTGTGCAGTAGACAATCACCATCTGAGTACAAGCAAAAACAAGGGCCAAAGGCAGTGCCAGCTGCCCACACAAACCAGGGCTGTAGGGGCTGAGTCCTCACCCTGTGCTGTGCCTGGCCACGGAAAATGAGCCGGCACAGGGCTGCGGGTCGCGCTCATTCGAAGGGAATAGCAGGGACCTAAGTGGCTGGAAACATCACAACCCGGTGCGATGTCTTTGAGAGGGGTCCCCGGGTGGGCCAGCTCAGCAGCCCTTGTTCTGGCTGCTGTCACAGATCCACAAAGCAGGCTTTTATATTTCAACATGCATTATCTTGTCATCTCTTTTAATCTAGAAATACCATATTAAGAAAAACATGATGGAAAAGATTATGATCAGCCTTAAATACACCATTTTCATTCAGCTCTAACAAACTCAATAGGAAGACTATTTTATAAATGAGTACAACGAATTGAAATTCAATAGTCTAGTTAATCCAAGCATATTGAAATAAAATTATACATATATATTGTGTGTATGTGTACAGGGAGGACCTACTGCCTTCACGTATGTACCATTTCTATTATAAAGTTTGGATAAGTAAGGAATGCAAGATCACAACTCTCTAAAGTTTAAAGATATTCTGCTCAGGATGCTTTTAGCTGCAAACATGAAACCAAAACAATACGTTTATAACAGATTTGTAATTTTACAATCTTAATAACATTTGAAATGAGTTAAAAAAAAAATATTCACTCACTCTATTATATTCGCCAACAGAGAAGACAAAGGTATTATCCGGTTGAGTCTACACCAAAAGGAAACACACACATTAATATCCGCTATTTGATACCCATTCCAAACACAAGAAGTAACAAATTTGGTGACAAAGCTGTCAAAATATGTTCCACAAATACATTGGCAAGAGATCCGGACATACTAAAGAAATTCAGTGAAACAAAATAGGTGCCAAATGGGGGTGTTTGACAGAGTGTTCAAAAATACATTTAGACCAAAGCAGGAACACATCCAACAGAGAGATTCTCTACATAAATTATCATGAAACTATTAAAAATAATTGGCCAGTGATTTCAAAATATTACATATACTTTTAATGTTATCAAAGAGCTGTGTTGTGAACCATGTGTGATTTCTTGGCGATTTAATTTTTGGCCACACAACAGCGTTTTTAGACACAAGTGAAAATACTATATCCCATACTGTAAGTCAACCTGTAGTCTATGAAATTGCATCGAGCTTCAAAATGCTTTGAAAGGCTGCTAGGGGAAATACTATAAAAGCCTGAATATTCTGCGAGGCTGCAGAGTGCAGCCCTTTCAGGGGCTCTGCCAAACAGATGCCTCTCCGAAAGGCTGAAGAGAGCCTAGGTAACAAAGATGTCATGACCAACCTCTCCAACATCAGCGTACGCATTGGTCCCTGCAGCAGGTATCACAGTGCCGATACACGCTGGTGCACGCCTGTGTCACGGCTAAAGGTAAATAGGTACAGGAGGACATGTGTTCTACGAGTCTAATCAGAGCAGGTTAATTTATATACAATGCTGTATTACAGGCATTTTTTAAATAAAATAAAGTCAACTAAACATTTCCAGATACTTCTTTGAATGCAGATAACCGCTGCAGAGATACCTATATGAGTGGCAGCCCCCTGCTCTGCACTTCAGCTGGATGCGTTGGTGAATGAAGAGGAGGGTCGGAGGTGCTGCCCTGCAGAGCTACCTATTCACACCCTTCACATGCATGAAATTCAAATTACTATTGATTAATGGTTCTCAAGAAATATACGCTTTATAACAGATAAAATCAGAGCAAGTCAAAGTAGACTACTCAGAAAGGAGACAAAAAGAGGCCAGGCAGCACATATACATAAGAGACAATGCTCTTCAATGTCAAACCATTTCCTTTCATTCAGTGAATACAAAAGTAAATAGTACCACATATTAGTTCTCTTACCATGGATAAAGCACCAGTGTAAAAAAGCAGCATTGGCAGCAGGATACCAGGGCAGCTTACTTCAGCCCAGGTTTGCACACCAGCTAACTACTTGCATCTTGAGCACGCACTGAAATTTAGAGTGCCTGCTCAGATCAAGTTGAAAGCTTAAGGCTCAGAGTATCTGGGGTTAAAAGCTGGCCCACCTGAAGTGTATGGAAATATATTCATTGACTTCACTAGGGCCTATTATAATCTACCAAGGTTTCAATAGTGCATTGATCTGGGCCTCCCATTAGGGCCCTGAGCCAAGTGAATAACGTTGTTGATTGTTTTAAAAACATTTTTATACACACATCACAAAATTCTCCCATTATCATCTTAAATCAAAGAAACGCACTCTGAGCTTGAGTCAGTACAAGGTAAGGTTTGTGATTGTTCTTAACTCCTGGCAAGCTCATTCCTTACACTTGAAATGAGCCTCTGAGAAAGCCCTCTCCTGCACAGACAAGCTTTTTCCTAGTGCAGAAAGATCAGTTTTCCTGAACAACCAAAAAGAAAAAGGCAGAGATATAACTTAAATAGCCCATAACTCTGTTTATTCAACTGCGATGAGAACTTTCCAGAAAAGCCTCGTCCAGTGCATGCTATTGCTTCTTATTCATTTCAACATCCTCAAGGGCTGCCTCCAGCTCCCTCCATCCTTCTCCAGCGCTGTCCCAGGCTGTCGGTGGGCTCCTGCGCTCCCCCGGGGCTGTGGCAGGTTTGGGAGCAGGGTGAGGAAAAGCTCCGACTTCTGCTGGAGTAGAAAGTGGCAAGAGTTTTGTGGCTGCCTTTAGTTCTGGGCAAAACATTCCAGATTTGGACAGCAACCTAAAAAATATATGCCAGCATAGATAAGTTTTTATACTTATTATTGTAAGCTCTATTCTGTCAAAGGATTGTGGTTTTTACCTTTGAACTATACCTTTTGGAATTGGTTATAGGGCTTTAAGATACGTATTCTTTGCTGGACAAATAAATTTACTAAAAAAATTGCTACCGGCAATGTAGACTAAGTTACCTAAATGGGCATTTTTTCTTCTGCGTGATCTCTTTAAATTTAATATCCCATTAGGCAGTATTAACTTTTAAGTTGCCATAAAATCAAATAATTGTATTTATTAATTTCTTTAATTACCAAGCACAGATAAGCATATGTCCTACTTAGCTTGGGAAAATCTGAATGCACACCTGCTCCGACAAACAGTCTTTAAAATGAGACGTGAGGAAAATATTTGAATTACATTTCCCTGTTCCAACATACCATTTTTAAAAAGCACTTTCAACACTGAACTAGGCCTTTACAGTTAAGGCATTTTACAAGATGATACTGAGCTATGTTTCCTGTCTATGAAGAAGGCACCAGCATATAAAATGGTAGTGAATTTGCATTACCTCCAATCCATCATTCTTTGAGTGCGCAGGAAAAACTGTGAGACCTGCTGCAACAAAGCACAGCCTTGTGTTGACAGATTCTTATTTAAGTGACTGTGAATACAACAATTCCACAAATAATTTGTCAAGTGTGTGGCTGAACTAGCTCTGAACCCTGATAAATACCAACTCTCCTCACTGCTACAAAGGCATGATGTTCTGTGTGCGGGCAGTGAGTAACAAGCACCAGGATTTAACAATCGATGCTACTATATTTCTCTTTTCTTTGTGGTTAAAAAAACCTTGAAGGGTGGCTCTTTCGGCAGTGTTAAGTACTAGTGGTGGCTATGCCTTGCAAATCTAAGTAATACACTGCAGGCTGAGGTGGAAGGAAAAAGCACACTGCATCCATTTTTAGCTGCATTTAAAACGTATGGATTACGTTCTCTGGTGAAAAACAGTCTTTACTGTATAGTTAGCAGACTCTTGTTTAACACAGGCTATTATTAAATGGACCTCTTTCAAGTTATGATAATAGGACATCTACTTTGTTGCATTTCGCATCCTAAGGCATACATTTGGGCTGGGGTAATTCAAGAGAACAGTCTCTTTTAGGAAAAATAAAGCAAACTCTAGGGGAAACACATGTACACATTAATAGGGGAAAAAAACACTCCTTCCAGGTATTCAATTGAAATCAAGATTGCATTTTTCTATCATGCAGCACGTTCTAAAGGCGTTATGGATGTGAGAGAAAA
>VYZW01027317.1:40356-52433 GCA_013401315.1 Balaeniceps rex
AAGTTGTGCTTTTTCAGGCTTTGTTTGCTTTATTTGATCAAAGAATCTTTTGTGAACCAACATCTTCATTCACACAGTAGGAGCTGAGAAAAGATACTAGAGAGTTATCTTGAAAACAGGAGAAAGTTGCTTAGACTGTGAGGCTGAAGGATCCAGTGCAGAACAAGAATCTCTGTCTCCTAATTGCAATCTGGGAAACAGATTTCTGACACCGAAACATTGTAGGTCATTTTGTTCTTCATAAACTTTTTTGAACCTCATTCTTTTTGGTGCTATTAGAGGCTTTATTTACTAACTGCATTCCCAGAACCATGCATTGCTCGTGTTGGCAAACACAGACCGGTGTGTATAACAGCGTGCCTCTAGAACACAACCTGAATAGAGTCAAATGCTTACACTCAAAGACAAAATCATAAAGAGATAATGGAAGTCAGAGTCTGATTTTAAAAAAAAAAAAAAAAAAAAGGTAGGTTATGATATAGAGGCACAAAAGCTATAGCATAATCTTAGTCCTGACTATAAAATTCCAGGAACAGTGTCCGTCCTTTCCAGAAAAGGGACACCTGACTTGCATTTTGTCTCTGCATCACTACAAAAATCATGCAATGAAGCCACTAAAAGGTGGGATCCGTCAGTATTTGAGAGCCTGCCCTCCATGGATGAATATGAAAAGACTTTTAAAACAGATTTAGTACAAACCCGAGGAATAATTTCTTCTGAATTTGCAGGTGGAGTAAGGCATTAAATTAGTTTCCAAGCCACTTAGAAAAGTTTGATTGGCTTTTACAGCTGAACCAGAAACAAATAAAGAGAAGTTCAAGGTCCCAGGGATCTACTGCTGTACTACACTATATACTACACAGAAAACTGGACAGTAGGACAGGTTTGGATTTCTTTTTCTTTCCTGTGGTTGAATATTCTATCTGCAGTCATCTTGCTCTGCAGCTAAATCCAAGACTGCAAGGGATGACGAAGGGTATATTATAGCCGCATTGTTTTGTCTTTGCCGGGGATTGAGAATGATGTATTTGGGATTCAGCTGGTGTATTTACAGTAGTTTTAGTGACCCATAAAACATTGGATCTATATTTTGAAATATTTACAAGAGTAGCAGTCAACAGTTCTTTATCTACAATACTTTTTAATACTTCTGTCTCCTCCTTTCTTGTCACCTTTTATCATCCTGCTTTTTTTGTTGTTTTTCAGCTCTGATATTATTTGTTGTGATTATTGTGCTAATGACCGAGTTCTTTTAGATAAAACACAGGGCATTCCTATGTGCACTTTTTTTTAAAAAATAAGAAAGGAAAAAAATGAGTTGCGTCTAAATCACCCATGCACCAAATGAATTCCCACAATGATGGGAAGAACTCCAAGCTTTAAGAATTTTGGAAAAACTTACAGCACATTTGCACTACATGCAGAACAACTTCTCTGGTGAGCTGTCCGGAGATACTATGTTAGCCATCCCCAGACAATTTTTCCAAGTGAAAGGAAGATTGTATAAGGACTCATTCACCCCCATTCTCAGAACAGAGACACTTGGCTTTAGGACCAGATTCCAGCTATTGTTTGCACCTAAGCTCTGGTCAGGAAAGCCATGAGCCAAGAAAAAAAGCTGAACATAAAAATATCTCTTTCTTCTCATTTCTAATCTGAGGAGTGATTAATTATGTTGTTATTTAACAGGCTCTTTACAACCATGGGCATTCTGGTTCCACGCGCTATGTCGTGTATGCACACCGCGTCACAGTAACACTGTGTAAACGCAATCAATCCCAGCAGTGCCAGGAGCTCTGCTTGAGCAGAATACGGACAGAGGCAGTATATCCTTGTTCCCATGAAGGGCTGAATCCTGAAGCCTCTCCAACCCATATCTCTCTAGTCTGTCAGAGGTCCTGTGGTTCCATTTGGAGGCTAGACTATTGATGACAGTACAACCAAAGAAAGGGGGAGCAATGACCTAATAAAAATTTGTCATTTTTAGCTTGGAATTAACAAACTGAATAGATTTTTCAACCTGAAGCTTTTCTGTAAAGTCAAAGTTCCTGAATTAGGAATAAAAGCAACAATCACTCTCCACCCCACCCCTCCCCTAAGATCCCCTACTTAGAAATATAATTTATTAATTTACATAAACTTAAACTAACTTTTGCAGTCTACCTACTTGAACTCACCTAGGGAAACAAGCCTTAGCTTCCAGCCTAAATAGCATATGGAATAAAATTCCAGGAAAAAAAATCAGGGAAAATAATTCCCCAGAACCAAAAAATTGAAGCAGCACTCCATAACCCTACTACCAGTAGCAGTGGAGCAATTTTCCAGCTCAGATAAGCAGCGAAGTAAGGAACAGGAAATACAAAGAGAAGGATAGATGTAATTTGAATTTCAGACATAAATTCTCTCACCATAGCCTCAAAGTCAAAGATGCACTAGCAAAAGGCTGGGTTTTGTTTCATTGGCCCTTTTGGTTTTCTCGTCCTGAGCAAGACGGTCATGTTGGAGGGGTTGGAATAGAGGGAATCAAAAACCAGGGGTGGCCTAGGCCTTGCCAAAAGACAAGGGAAATGTTTTGTTAGGTATTTTTCTCCCTTCTGAAGCTCTTCTAAACTGGAAAGTTAAACCATTCACAAACGTGCTTTAATTAGAATAATTCAGCATCCAGTCCTGACAGTCCTTATCAGTTATATCTCCATATTACCCAGTGCTAGTTATACCTTCAGTACAAAGATAAATGGAGTTATGGTTACCCATATTGGCTACTACAGATTTAAACTGTCCCTGTACAGACTTAGGTCACATTTGTAATAGTACAGACATCACTGAATGAAGGAACAGGAGCTCCTTCAAGAGCAGGGCAGAGACGGATCATCTCGATCTGAACGCCGGCTCATTCGTTCCAGCTGCACACAAGGACAACACAGGGTGGACAGTACCGACGGACAGCGGCTGTTCCTGCTGCCACACTAACACTAACGAAACAGGTACAAGAAAGGTAAAAAAGGGTTCTTGGGAGACTCACTGTCTAGTACTGTGGCCAGACACACAGCAACAGACACAACCTCATCCCAAATGGTCAACAGTGCCTAAAACAAGCAGAATTTAAGAGAAATTAGGAGATACGGCTTAAAAAGCTAGGGATTTCTAAAAAAAATTAAAGGAGGTAGGAGGATGTCACCACCTGGAAGCTTGCTTCTTTTCATTTTACATTTTCAAGGTTTTGTTAAAAACAAGGAGCCTGCAACTTCCATTTGTTTAACAAGGTGAGCTCAGACCCTCTTACAGGGTTACAACTCCAAAGGCTGGGCTTTGAGACACGCAGCGGCTATCGCAAGATTCTCAATAAAATCGTGAGAGGTAGCAGTCCTGACTGCGGTGGCTGACAACTGTTTTAAGGCTGTATAATTATTTAGGGCAGGCAAGCCCTCAGGGAATGCCTTGAAGGAATGAAGAATCTTTTACTCTTGCTTACAGCTTTTTTCTAATACAGGAATGCTGAGAAATGGGGAGTCGGGGTATGTTTTATACTTGCAATTTCACTGTCCTGTGCTGCATAATAAAACTTCGGAGGTTCTGATTAAACATTTTAGCTACAAGACCCTATTCGTGCTGAGCTAAATTATTTAATTGCATAGTTATCCCCAAATATCCACCGACATGGATTATTTATTTATAAAACCTGAAAATCATTAAATGTGTTACCCTCTATGACAGCGGCAGCAAATGTCCACTTTCAGACCTAACAGCAAATAGCAAATAATATTTATTCAGCACTTTCCATGTAAGTATCTAAAACCAGTTTACAAACATTAATGAAATAAACCAAACAAGAGACAGGAAATTACAGATAAGCAAAAAGATTGAGAAAATCTAAGCAAGTCAGCTAAGGCCTCATACAGAATTAGTGACAATGAGCAAAACAGCCTCCATCTCCTGTTCTGCACCGCAAGAGCATCTAGAATCAAAATAAGATATTGATTTTGAATACATTTAATCTTTAAAAACAAAAGTAACCTTAATTATTTTGAATCAGTTTTTAAAAGCAAATGTAACTTACACATCCATAATAGTTAGAATGAAATTGTGCTACTGAAACACGTAAGCAACAGTAATCTCAGAATTGTATACGCGTGGTATTTGTAGGAATTAGGTTATGAATGATCTCTACATTTTATAAGGGATGCCTGTTTGATGCAATGTAGAAGAAAACAATGCACAAAACCACCATGCTCAGAAATGTTTGCATATATGCAAAACCAAATAAAAAGGACGGATTGTCAAGTCATTGTAACTGCAGCTTCTGTGTATTCTATTACCATTTCTTTGTATTACCTTCCTTTTTAAAAGCTAGATAAAATCCAAAAGATTTACCACAAAAGATTATGGCAGCTCTGGACTTGAACAATGTTACAGCATCCCTTTTAAAGTTAAATCATACTTGACTGTAGTTATAACAGTGTCCATAAAAATACAAACAACATGAGGGTAGTTCAGCTGCTGAATGCCCGCTGATAGTGCTTTTTATTGCATGGACAAGATCACAATTCATACACTAACCCCATTTTCCCAATTCCCCAAGTTTCATTCTGTCAGGATTTGGAAATGTTGTGGAATTTATACTTACAACTGTAACGGAAGGAGGGAAACTGCAAGGGCTGCCAGTATCAAATGCTTAAAGAGTCAGAGCAATGCTGTAAGAGCCCAGCTCCCATGCTCTCTGCTGAAGAGCGCTGTGGTGGTGCAGGACCTATCGAAGGAAAACATCTGGTGGAGGCACTGTGTTATGCTCTGGCAGGTGCAATCACTCTGTAGGGCCAAATCCTGATTAAGAAATTACTGCCCTTGGTTTTAGAGAAATCAGGATTTGCATCAGCAGCTAGGCATATCCTGCATTCAAACACATAAGGAGAAGGATGAAAAAGAAAGAAATCAGATCCCGAGGCTGGAAAAACGTGGACAACCTTCAAAATTAATGTTACTTTGGCTTAATCTTGACGTATAGCAAGATGTGCTTAGAATATAACATAGCTATCAACATATCTCTAGGGTAAGAAATGCTATAGATTATAATCTATAGAAACATAATTTCTATATAGTATAACTAGGAAGAAAATAAAACTATTTGTCATAGAAGGTCTAGAAATATTTTCTCTATTTTAGTATTTTCCTGATTTGGGGAATGGAGTGCCCAAAATAAAAATCCAGTGAAGTTTATTTATCATTTGCATTTATTCAATTGTATTAATTTTGTATTGAGTCTGTGAGGAACACAACTGAGTAGAGAAGCAGCGCATTGCAGTCAGCTCTAGGCATCCAGCTGAAGATATGGTAGCAGAGCTGGAAGACGTGGAGGAGAGAGGGGTTATGAAGAGGGAGTTGAAGGTGTTGGAGTGGAGGGGACGCCAAAAGCCACGGAGGAAATTATGTTATTGCTGTGGGGAGGGGTGTAAGAGAAACAAGACACAAATCCATAGGAGATCACAGATTATATCAGTTTTGCTGCTTATGGAACAACTTTATGTATTAAACATTAGCCAGGAGCAAAATTGCTATGAGCAAGTTATAGATAATAACAGTAAAATAACATAAATAAGAAATATTACATAAAATAAGAGAAACAGAAAAATCTGATTTTTAGAAGATAAAGAAGTGCAATTTATAAAAATTTTTAAAATGCTCACACTTGGAGGGAAACACAAGTTTCCTTTTGTCTAGTATTTTCCTTACTTTTCTCCTCCGTAAAAATGATGGTAGATCAATAATATAATCTTCCCTATGCGAGAACAAAGAAAACATTAAAAAAAAAATTTGCAAATATGCTGAGAATGTGTTCACTCTCCATTATTACACAGTTCAAGGGCAGATTCAGCTGAGCTTTAAATGTAATAAAGAAATGATTTCAAAGAAACACTACGAGCATCACACAGTCATTGAGGATAGAAAAAAAAGGGTGATAAAAGTGTCCTATGTTATTGATGTTATAGTTCATATATGATGCATTTCTGTGACCAGATTATCTGAGCACTGATGACAATGTGTACTTACTTATCAAACTGAACAAGGTGTCTCAAAAAAGTTAAATATGAAATTATGTGCTATCAGCCAGCTATACTATTCAGCAAAACTGTGTGTACGTAGTATCTATTCTATACATCTGTATTCCTACATGTGACCCTTGCTAAAGCAGTCTCTCTACAATGTTTGGATAAAGGAGAAAATCCTTTGATCTTTTAAGAAAAGTTTCAAAATGGACCCATGCTCAGGAATAAATTAAATTGCCTCAAAAAAAGGAAGAATAGTCTTGTTGCAGGTTATCAGCCTTTCTCCTGCAATACTTATTCTCTCTCCTTGTCACAGATTTGTTTTATTTTGCTGCAGCAATACACTATTACAACTTAAAATTCACATTCACCTGAAGAAAGCTGTGACATGCCTACCAAAAGAGACATACACTGCTTAACCTAAATTGACCCTTTTTTCCTTCTATTCTAATAGATCTTTTTTCCTTTTGTCACTCAAAATGAGTGTCTGATGTATGAGCATAAATTGTTAAAAGCAGTTTTAGGTAAAGGAAGAGAGAGTGAAGTGGAGTTTTCTCACAAAAGCCAACCTCAATTTATGTCAAAGAGGGTTAAAAGACCTTGGGATTAAAGCAATAAACTTGCTGCTGTCAAAGCTAAAACCCGCTAACAATTTAGTGCCAAACGCATGTTGTTCAATATCATTTCATATTATATTATGTCACAAGTAGGTGACAGTTCCGCATCAGACTGACAGGGCTGATTTACTCTGAAGAATTCATCGACATTTTGCAGAGTCAAAGCTGACTTCATTTTGTTTGGATGCAGGGCGGGAAATCTCTCTCTGCTTGAGCTGGAATATTTGCCTGAATAATACAGTCCTCCTTGGGCTGCAGACCACAGGGTTTTGAAAGCACTCCCAGCGCAGCGGCCGCTCCCTTCCCTGGCCTCGTGGCGCAGAGACCTCTGGCACAATCAGCACGGCTGAAGGCTCATTTCCTTCGTTTGCCCTAAACAGCACCAACTTCTCTATCCGTGCCCTCTTGTGTAGCTGCACTTTCTAATGTGATTCACCTTCCTGCAATTTTTAAAGTATCCAACTGTCCTGTTCAATATTTTGATAATATTTTCTTTCTGAAGTCAAGCTTTTATGCTTCTCCAAAATATAACTATCGTCAAGGTTCGAAACAAAAGACTGTGTTAAGAAAATACTACTAGCACCTGCTTATATTTTAAATAGTTAGTAATAATAATTTTTTTCACAGGATGTTAATTAGATCCCAAGGTCAAGTGTGATGAGGGACCTTTCTTAGGCCAATGGCAACAATATCGTTTCTTTACATCAAGATGTCTTTTGCAAGATATTCCCAGACAGCTTTTTTAATATGGTTTCCAATTCAAATATCTCCCAGGGCTCTGAGACAACTCTGAATGAACATATGCTTTGTTTTGTCCCAGGAAAATCTAATTGATTTGACTTCTCTGTCAAGGTGTTAAAGCTTATTCAAAGAGGGGGTCCCTTTTCTTCTGCAGAATCCAGTGTATCCTTCTACAGTTATTTGAATCCCTGTGCAATGTTCATTTCCTTCTCCCGCTGGGTATTGCTATAGATCAGGAATTACAACTCAGCTCCTGAAGCTGAGGAACCAGGGAACCTGGTTTTCCCTGAACCAGAAGGAGCTGTGCTACACTTAAGTAGTCTTGTTATATGTGCAAACAAGAATATTCCTCCCTTCCTTCTTTTTGCTTCTTTTTGATTGTGGACCAAATTTTCAGTTATCATAGTTTGCTCTTACCCTTATTTCTGCAAAAATCTAGCAACGTTTGTGGTCTTTAAACACACACATATCACTGTTTTCTCCATCTAAATATAGGAGTGGGTACATTAGTGCCTGGCCATTAACTTCTGTAAACCACTTAGTGATTCTTCTGTGGGATTCTTTGGGCAACATTTGCTGTTCGTCAAGGAAAAGGTTACATGGAACAGCACATAGCGTGTAAAATGGCCCCATCATCCAACACGCGCTTGTTTTTGCTGGCCATATGCTGAACAAGTATCAGGCAGCAAAGGGGTTACCTCGTCTATTATGCAAAATCATTGCCAGAGAGCAGAACTTCTAGTGAATTGTTAGACGGATTAACGGATGGTTAATCTTATTTGACATTTAAAGCACTTGGAGGTAAATTTAGTATTCACCTGCTCTAGAGTGTAGAGCATGAATATGCTTCTACATATCTATTCCTGTTTAAACCAGTAGCTCTAACGACTGGAGGATATACAATACCTGGCACAAAGAGATATTTCAGGGAAAAGAAAAGTAAAAAAGAACAGATAAACACACATACTAGCTTCAAACCTTTACAGTTTTCTCACACGGAAACACAAATGCTATTATTTCTGGACGATCACCTCATCCTGACACAGACATACTTTGGTTAACTTACAGATTCTGATAGTATGATCAAATTCTAATCCATTTTGGATATTAATATTTCCAAGCTCCATTTTCTGCTGCCCCATCAGTTGTGTACATGACAGACAAATACACACAAGTATACATGTTACACTGAGTGCAAGGCCTAAGGAATCCTTTGATCCAGCGAGAAATCTGAAGGAGAATAAAGACATTTCTGCAGCGTTTTCCTCATAGAGATTCCCCCAAACCCACTGTGGTGCACACGTAAGTCAAACCATTAAGGATTCAATGAATTGCAGCCAAAGAAAAGGGATGAACACAGAGCTTTGACACAACCTGAGACTGCATTTGCTTTCTGCTGTGAAAGGCACAGGAGTGGTGAGGACACGAGAGGTGCGTGGTGAGGCACCCAGTCCCTCTTGCTGAGCTCTAATGGAGCATGCTCTCGCCTTCAGTCATCTATACCTCTATGACAGAGATCAAAATTAATTGTCATGTCTCTTTTAAGAGGGCAATACTACAGCCTCTCCCAATACAGGCTGTGACCTTTCAATTTATGCTATCAGCTTACTCAGTGCTTGCTCTGTGGTTCATGATTAACTTGAGAGTTAGATCACACTCTCTCCAGGTCCTCAGGAAGGAACTTCTGTTTACTATTAGAAATCCCTCATGCAATAAAAGTGCACATAGTATGGCTGTACAAGCCATCTTTCAAAGTTACTTCAGTTCAGTAATGAGGTGGCAATTCTTATCCAAAAGCTCTGAAAAATATTTCTAGTCGTATTTTTTTTCTTTAGGGTACTATTTATGAGAAGACAAAGCGCAAAACAGCCACCTGGTTATTAATAAATATGTCTTTGCTTTCATAAAGAGCAACTCCTTATTAAAGGGTCTCATGCTCTCAAACATTAATTAAACATTCTTGTGTAGTCCATAAAGGATGCTTTTCAATTCTAACTATAAAGGGTAAACTGAGATAAAGAGAGTTACTCACACCTTCCTGCTGAGCCACTGGCAGACCCGCAGAAACCTTCTCCCTCCTCCTGTAACCATGGTAGTGCAGGTGCCCTGATATGTTCTAGAAAATAGCAGTAAAAAAGATTTTCACAAACTTTTTTTTTTCTTTTAAAGCTCACCAGTAGACTTTCTCCATTTCTTTTTAGAAAAAAAAAAAATACATTGGTGATTTTCTTAATCTTCACTAATAGGTACCCTAGGAGATGGGATGGATTGGGGAGCAAATGCTGGACTGAGGAGTTGCATCTCCCACTGCCACTGGAAGAGCAGTATCTGCTCAGGTCGGCAACATGGGGATTCTTTTCGTTATTTTTTATTATCCATACACCTGTACCTAAAAACTGCTTGCTGGTGGTGGGTACATTCTTTCAGATAGTTTTTTTTAGTTGCCCACAGCTGTACATTTCCCTGCATTTAGCAATGAATATCAGGCGATGACAGGAAAATTCCTCCCTTCCTCCAACATATCTATGTTCCAAACAGAACTAATAGCAAAAATTTCAAAAGACCCCCCCAAAATCAATTTTACACACTCAAAGGATCAAACAATCTGTGGTTATCTTCCAATGCAGTAGTGGCTCAAGCTCATTTTAACAAAATCAAATAGATTTGATTACACTACTTGTACTTCTTCACCTTCCCAGTAGGGAAGGGTGGAAATACAGAGGTGAGCTAACTGCAGATATATTGAAATAGCTAAAACAAATTGAAAGTTTTTAAGAACAAAGTCTGAGATTGTCACAGATAAGTACACCCAACCTTATAAAGATGTATCACAGGGTCTTTAACTCTCAGGACCTTACAGTTTCTTAATGACATTAAAAGTCTAGCTTACTGCTCACCTTACTACAGTAGGATCTGACATAATTGCTCTCACTGTACTACTCGCCTTGTCTTAACTTCAGGAGAAATCCCTTTTTATCACTCTGCACTCAGGTCTTCGAGACCTATTCAGCTGTGGTCTGTTAACGATCGCCAGTATCACGGAGGGATGCTTAGGCCCCCGATTCATCCCTTTAGCCCCCTGTTTTCTCAAGGAAAAGGTAAGGAAGTGACGCTTTTGAGGCCAACTGGCCCTGCTGCTTCTGTCTTTGAGTTTTCCAGAGCCTTTAAAATTCTTCCTATGATTGCAAAATCATCTGGGAATAAAAGTGTGCCTGCTGAGGTTTCTGTATGTCCCCGGATGTGGGGACAGGACGGGATCAAAGGACAGATTCTCAGCTGCTATCACCTGAGGTATCACATTCATTAAAGCAGAAGGAAAACAGTGTACAGTGGACAAAGATGTTGGCCAGCGACCCCAAACCTGGAAGAAAGGAGGGTTCAGTCCTCTATAACAGAAAATAGCTGCACTGCAGAGTTTGCTGGAATTCAGGGACAGGAGAGTTCACCTAAATTGACCTTGAGGATTAAACCCCACTTTAAGCACTACAGTGGTCAGCACAGTATTTACATTTTTAATTTATTATTTTAAATAAAGTATCTTCATGGGTAATCCTTTATTTAGAAAAAGGAATGGGAGTTATTCAATGTCATTACACACCTGAAAAACAATACTTTCAGTGTTTGCATTGCCATATAAAATTTCAGGGGCTAAAGAAATTATTTTATGCGTTTGGAGTGTTACTATTGTCCTCACTTTTAAGTTATTCTTTTTCTTTTTATAATAATAGCCATCTAATGCTATTACTGTAGCTCCTTGTCCAGATCTCCCTTTGGAGACTTTCTGACTACTTAACACCATTTTTCAATTTCTCTACTTATGCATATACATCTTCAGTCCAGATACGAGAATTTGCTAATGGACTGCAACTTTCTTTCCAAGATTCCCATGTGTAGAATTTTACATAGGCTGATCCAAAATCTAAACTCATTTGCCAATGCCTTGTGCTAGGAACATACATGTGATAATTAACCCCAAAATTATGCTAACATTTTTGAGTATATACTTAATTTGAGTACAAGAGAGAGCAAAAAGTATCAGGTTATATATTTACCATAACATTAATGTGTACGCATTGTCAAACGGATGAAAAACGGTGGGAATTAAAATGTGGCTACCTCCTGCACTATGTTCATTTTTAGCTGCAGAGTGAAGGATAAATGGCAGTGGTCGAAAATGGAAAACATGTTGGCAGGCACGCCTATCGCCTGTTCTTGAGGTCACACCACTTTGCATTTACAACAAAGCAGATAATGCATCCATTTGGATTTTTTCATTCGTTCGAATAACTCTGTGACACTCTCTCGTGGAAGGCAGACATATACCACCTCAGCCACGCTCCGTGTGTACCGAACAGTCACAGGGAAGCAGCACCAGGAGAAGGGAAACTGGCTGAAACGGATCTTGGGCACTGTTGCATGTGTTTTGCTGCACTCTTATTTTTTAACACCACAACCAAAACACTTACAGACAGGTCCCTTCTGTTTGAAGCCCAGAGGATAACGCGGTACTGAAGCATAAATAAAGAGTGCCACTAGCAAGGAGTAACTGGCAGCAGACAAAGCCCAAGCCAGCAAACTGTCATGATTGCTCTAGAGGGTTTATAAGCTTTATCAAATCTGTGCTAGCTAATTCACTTGCAGAAGTGTACTGATAACACTGCTTCTTTTTTCTCTTGCC
>VYZW01027318.1:5548-19306 GCA_013401315.1 Balaeniceps rex
AGAAGTGCTTCATGGTGTTCAGTGAAAAAGTAGGAAATGGAAGTGAGGAGAGAAACAACACAGGAGAGAATTAAAAAAAAAGGGGGGGTGGGGATAAGCTGTATTTTTTTAATAAGAATTTTGTAGTGTAAGAGAAAAAGCCTGTAGAGAACTTGATGATTGTTGCATGAACTGACTTGGTTCTTTGACAGCTGAATTTTCTTAAGTATTTAGAACAGAGGATGGGAAGCAAAAAAACAAATTTTTTTTTTTAAACCACAGTAAAAACTTCAGTCTGACTTGAAATCATGTCTTTGCAGCAGAATTAAATTTAAGATGAGCAGATACAGAGACAATAAATAACTGCACCTGCAGTTATTTGAATGAAGATGTTGAAAAGGATAGTTATGTTGCCCATGTAGTCAGTAGGAAGAGGGAGCCATTTCCAGGGAAGAATCAGAGCAAATGCTCTGGGACCATCAGGAGCATAGAAAAACAGGAATCTGTCAGTACAGGGATGAATAGCAGAGAGGGACCTGTCCTGGCCACAGGGAAAGGAGGGGAGGAGGAATGGCTAAGTCATGCTGCCTCTGCAGCAAAGGAATGGGACAGGCCAAGCTAGCAATCGATAGGTCTTCTGATGCTTCACTTGCCACTGGACTCTTTTGGGAGACTAGTAGTTTATTGCTCATCATTGTTGACAAGGCAACAATGGAATATTAAACCTTCTGAATATGGGAAGAGGGGAATTTCAAGCAGCTGTTGGCATTTTGATGGCTATTTTACAATTCAGGCAGGAGCATTTCACTGTGCAGCTTACAGTTCTAGTCTAGTGGTGCATGCCCTGGTACAGCCCTGGCTGTATTGACCAATAAAGACTTGGGTTAACACTGTTATTTTATGGCCTATGGTTTGCTTTGAAAGAAACATAGGACCATGTGAAAGGTTGTGAAAGGACCACAAAGTAGGTTGTGAAAGGAAGCCTGATTTGCTGTAGGAGATCACTGGGGCTGGATGACTACGGTGTGCTTTGTTCACAATGCCAGTGCAACCATTGAAAGACCAGAAATGGGGCACTGAATGTATTTGCTTCTTCCCAGAATAAATGGACATCTCTCTATGATGACAGCTGTTGTACTCTGCATTAACAAACTTCTCAGTAGTGAGAGAATGAATTCTTTGCTTGGCCTGGTTATCAGCTCTAGGACTCAGATCTCCAGCTTGATCAATGTAGATAGACAGCTGTGCTGCAGTAGAATTTGACTGATACATATGAGATTGGAAATTTCTGCATACCCAGGACCACTTAGAGAGTTATGAGCTTGCTTTGCTCTAAACATCCAGAGCTACAGGGGAGTGAAATTTCAGTGTGTAGGTGAGATGGGCTGAAACCCACCTCCAAGGCCTAAACCCCACTGTTTCATAAAAAAAAAAATCCATTTTTATTTTTTTCACTACAGTTTGCTTTCTAACTGGCGGAATGAAAACTCTTCATTCTAAGAAACATGAAAAATTAGTAGTGAGGCAATACAGCGAAATCTGATTATTATGGGGCCCTAACATGATTTATTTTATTTTTTTCCATTTGCATTAGAGCTTTCATGGCTCAGTTTGACAAGGTTACTACTTTGTGCTGGAACAAGTAGCGAACATTGACAATATTTCTAAGATGTTAGAGAAGTTTTGTCTTACGCTTCTGGCCAAGACCTCCAGTTAGGACAAGTGATCAAACCAAGGCACATTTGCAAACAGTGCATTTCAGTCAGCACAAAACCCCACAGATCTGGCAGATACTACCCCTTGGAGGATTTTGAGGTTTAGACATCCATGTTAAGCATTTGGAGTTGAGCAAGTAGAAAGGAATGCAATCTCTGAGAATAATAAAATCGTAGACAAATATTACAATAACAATGTATGAATGAAATCAAAATAGCAGTGGGATAGTTGTGGGAGTAGTATGATACACCTCAGAAAACAAAGTCTTTACTAATTGGTTAGTATGATAATAAAGATATGTAATATGTTAAAGTTGTGAATTGGATTGTGTGTAGGTTGCATGATCAGATATATTTAATCTATTTTATAAGACATTGATCAAGTTGAGCTTTCCAGATGGCAGGAATTTTGATAAGATAGTTCTGAGATAGCTCAGTGCGGAAGTGAGGTAGGTTAATGCTTGTTTCAATAAGATGTCTCACAGTGTAGCTATATAAATTGCATACATGAGAAAAAGACATGTCTGAAGAATGTTTTGGGAAAACTTTACCCAAGATGATATCCCACACCATTTGTTAGTCAACTTGTTTTATCAAGCCAAGGATATTCTGAAAAAAGGCATCACAAAGTTTTCCTCTGTGGAAATGTATTTTTGCCTCTAGTACAGGATTATATTTGACTGTTAATTTCTTTTTAAGCAAATTTGAAATTTTCTGGGACAGATTAAACTCTGCCCAGCCATATAAGCTTCCAAAAAGTAACAGTAATTAATTGAATCTTATCTAACTCCAATCTAACATAATGGCCAGTATGGGAAATGTATTTTTATTGATCATAGTAATGACAGAGAATAGCCTTTTAATGTATCCTAACCTGGTCATAGTAAGGTGGACACACATTATGATATCCTCCTATTTTTTTTTTTCTTTTCAGGACAGTGTCTAAAGCACTATAGCACTAATTTAAACTTGGTAAGTTGTTTTCTAGGTATATACCTTTGGTTTTAGATAGCATGCTGTCTCCATTTCTGTGTTTCTCATTCATGTGTGTTTGCTATAATTCATATCATGATTAAATAGAAAAGGCAAATTCTTTGTCTGCTCTACCAATAATTTCCTACCAAAAGAATAGTTATCTGGAGGATGCCACAGCAGGAATTTCCTCTTTCTAGTTATGCAACTCCAAAAGGTAAACCTCCTACTGGTTAATTTGTGTGTAAAAACTGCTTCAGTTTATGTGCTAAGCGATGCTTTAGCACTTAAGTCTAAATTAGTACTAATCATGTTTGTGTAACTATTAACAATTGTTATGACCTCTGGCTTAGTCTTTAAAAAGATGGGTATGTTTAATCTTCAGTAGTAGATTTTAGTTTTCCATAATTAACATTAAGAATGAATTCCAAGTCAATGGGCAGAAATAGCCAGGAGGACAGAGCTAATGACGCTTGCCTTCCCCAGTGGATGGAAGGATAAGGATAAAGGTTAACTCTAGGTGGTGACCCGGCTACATTTTCAAAAGAATTTCTTAATTTTTCAAAAATATGTGTATGTGTGTGTGTGTGAAGTTAAAATTTGTGTCTCATCCAAAGCAATTAGAGAATTCCTTAGTGACCTGGGTAATAAAAATAGTTACCTATATAAGTCTGTGTCAATTTATACTGAAGCGAGGCTCAGTTTTGATATATATTTTCCAGGTGACTGTGGGGAAGTTATCTAGATTCATATTGATGACAGAGAAGAGCTGTTTCATAATTATAGCAAAAGATAAATAGGCAGGACGAAATTTGTCATGACAGTGGTTACTCTTGGAATCATTTTCTACATCTGTGAAATTCATATGAAAATTCAGTAAATTTGAAATAAACCTTGCTTGGAGGAACAGTATGACTATTTTCTTCCAGAAGATTATGGTTACAGTTTACTGGGGACTTTTTCCCTCGAGAATAATGTTTAAAATTTGTTCTAAATTCTTTCCTCTCCCTCCTACCCACCAAATAACATTTCTAGTAAAAACAGACTTCTTCATATTACATACCTCACATTCAAATATAACATATATGTCTTGGGAATATATTACACAGTATATAAGATACATAGGCTTGGAGGTAAAGCAGAATGGCCGTGACTAATCTTCTGCCATTCACACCCCAAACCCTGGCTTTGCCCCATGCTGAGAACAAGAAAATCTCAATCTAGGATGACCTAGTCTGTCATCTTTGAAAGAAAGCAAGCTTTGTGGAGACTATTGCCTACAATTACCCTGAGGAATAATTCTTATTCCAGGTATGGTGGAACAATAATCAAACTTTGAGTTTTTACTAACCACTTGACCAGGTTACCCAATCAATCCAGATGTTTTCCTCAGGAAGTGTACATAAGCATTTCAATCCCTATTACCCAGTAATACAGACACTAGTTATTAAGGAAATAAGTCTAACCTAATACCATGAAATATCTTTAAATCATTAAATATATGAAAATTTAATGGCTTTAACATCACAACCTTCATACATTTCAAAAGAGAGTTTTTCTTAAAGCATCACTATTGTTCTAACAATTTCTTGTAAAGTTATTGATTTTATGTTGCTTCAGGGAAGGTACAATTTATTACTGTTAATAATGCTTCCGTGATTACATGGAAGGTTCCTTGTTGCCACCAATTAATTAACCCATCAGAAAGTATCCTTCCTTTTAGAATAGATGATGAGGTTTCTTTATAACGTTTATCTGACATCTCTGGTCATCATGTGAAGCAAGCTTTGCAATGTGAAAATTCTGGAAAACATCTTTTGTTTCATTTTCCTGTAAACGTTATGTTCAAGTTAGTCTCAACACAGTCAGGTGTTCGGCAAATTATTTGCTTGATCAGTCTTCACAGTGTCTGCTTGTGCAGTGGGATCTTAGTCCGTGGTTGGATTCATGTTATTGTACTTGGTTATTGGTTGAATCAGTGACCTTATTGTCTTCGTGCACTTTGTGATGGGTCACTGGAAAAATCAAAAGTTTATAAGCTTAAGTAGCCAGTTAATGAGTACATTTTTCTACATACCTAATAAGTACATCATACATGTAGCACTGGGGAAAGGAGGGCTGCCTGTAATGTTGTCATCACAGCAATAGCCAAACATTGGGACAATATTATTTAGGAGGAGGCTCGCTGTTGCAGATGGTCATGTATAGCAGTCATGAAATTCAGTGGTGCCACTATAAGAAGTCATCTTGGTGATGGATAGTCCAAGCGCGAGTGTGGCAGGTTTGTTTCCTGTTGGCTCTGTGCTGGTCACTGCAGAGAAGGCTCTGAGCAGTGGGTGTGGAGGAGCACAGGAGCAGCGAGGGAAACATAACCTTCAGTGCTAATCTGTTCTTGTTGACATGTTCAAGATCTCAGCTGGAAATGAGGGTTCATCTTGTGTATGCATGGTTAGTATTGCAGCATTCCTCATCTTTCTAAATACTCCTTGGGATAACTTCCAAGACTTTCTGTTCTTCTAACTGATCTTTGTAATAACGCTTTTGTATGCAGTTCTGATTTTTTTTTAACTTCTTCCTGCTGTTCTCCCCGTGTTCTCATTTCTCTTCTCACCTGCCTCATTGCCTGGTTGTCTGAAGCTGCTCCATACCTTTTAAGTTGATACATTTTATTTGTGTCATGACACTGTTAGGTTATGTGATAAAGCGCATCTGCACACCCACAAAGGAGCTCAGAAAGACAGTGACAGGAGGGGGAGTCCAAATAATACCCTGCCGGGCTACTCCCAGGCCATCACAGGGGCCATCAGCCCATGAAGGTCCCATCTGCACAGGCCCAGGAGAGCACAGGAATGCACAATGACAGGTGGGAATCCGAATCAAGGACCCCTGAGGAACCATCCTGGCCCCTCTCAGGGTTGTCCCAGCTGATCCATCAGCCCCAGTGACCAGGCATGAAATCCATTATGATGAGTCATCAGGAGCAGCTCTACAAATCACCTTTCATACTAAGAGGAGCTGCTGCCTGGGGGTGGGACACATTGTGGGATGCAAGGGGAAAGCAGTTTGGGATCACACAGAATTTATAGAGTGTTTAGGGCAGGAATCAATGATAGGAAAAGGGAGGGATTTAGGTGATTTTGGGGAGGAACGGGAGTGGGAAAACCGGGAGAGAAAAGGGATTAAAAGGGGCCATTGCATGTAAATAGTTTGGTCAGTACTCTTGTCTGGCCTTGCCCTGCACATGCTCACTGCAGCCTCTGCTACTTGTTAAATTCCTTTCCAACTCTTCCCTGGGTGGAGGCATGCTCTTCTGTGTGTGCAGGGGGGTCTGCATGCAGCAGCTGGTGTCAGACTCCACAGGGTGGAGGGCCCATGTGTCTGTGGTGCTAGCAACTGGAGTGAGTGTGGGTCTGCGAGCGTGTGTGTGAGCACTAGTGAAGATCAAGCCAGATGAGCTGGCGAGTAGGAGAAGAGGCCTGGGAGCAAGATGGTGAGTGGGTCTCTAGGGCTGACTCTGGGTGTGAGAGCACCTGGGTGTCTCTAGGGGCAAGAGAGCACAGTGGAGGGTGGCTATTGGGACCTGGACAGTCCTGGTCAGCTCTGTGTGTGTGTGATGGTCTGTCCCAGCAACTGGAGCAGGGCTGCAGTTTCTAGGTCTCTTATGTCCAGCTGCTAGCAACTGAGGAGCCTGGGCTCCAGGAGCCAGCCACTTGGGAACACTGTGTGTCTGAGCCCAGCTGCTGGAGGGATCCACCTTCTACATGCATATATACATGTATATTCTCACTAGTAGACCTCCATTCTGTCCAGCCAGAGGGGAACAGGATGAGGGCGCTGGTGCTGTCTGTCTGTATGTATTCTGTGTGTCTGTGATCTGTGTGGCCAGCTGTGTGTGTGTGTATGTGTGTGCTTTTGTCTATATGCCTGCTGGGAATGTATCTTCAGCCTCGCTACTTGCTGGATGGGGCGACATGGAACAGCAGCAGTCTCACCTCTCTCAGGCTGTTGGATCCAGCATGAATGACAGATTTCTCTTGACAGCTCCCACTGTTCCACTGTAGACGAGGCCTGTTCCTGTGATCAGGCTTTTTTGTAGGCATCTGTAATTGTACCTGTTGCAACTCAATCCTTAATATTTTGGTTTTTTTCCCTCCCAAATCAAATAATAAACCATTATATTTTTCAAGAATGTATCAAGCCTGTTTACACTGGTCAAATGTGTATTTTTTTTGACAGAAAAATTGATTTGCTGTAAAGCTAGCAATATAATTATATGCTACCACTGAAATGCAGTCATGGTGATCACGTGGTTGCATGTAATTGCCTAATGTGATTCTGTATTAGATAGTATCAGGATACATGTTTGTTAGATAATCCGGTTAAACGCTAATCACAAGAAGTGCAAAGACCCAGTAGGGATCAGAGGAACAATGACAGGCTGGGATACCCTAGTATAATCAGTGAAAACTGAAAGGAGCACACTGAATTTGCTTCTCAATAAAACTATCAAAGGCAAATGATTTATACCATTGTAGTTGATGTGAAATGCACACAGATGAGTCAAGGAGGAAAATCCCTTAAAGGCTATGAAAAGCAAAAGGGTTTTGCCTCTCAGGGGCATAGAACTTACACAGGGAAGAGAATTTGGGGATTGTGTAAAACATGTAATATTTTAAGGGGGTTGTGGTGGGGTGTGAAACTTTACTATGGGACTGAAGGTGGGGAGGGATCAAGGTAGACCAGTAGTTCCATCTTGAACAAGTGTGGGGAAAATAGAGAAATGAGTGGGGTAAAGAGGCTGGTTGAGCACATACAGGTTGCTGGTTAAGATGCTTGTCTGACTGGGCTTGACTACCACAGTCCTTCTATGTTCTTCTTAAATCCTGTTTCTAACCATCCTCCATGTGGGTGGTGTAATCTGTTCCATGTGTGGAACAGATGTGTGAATGCCAGCAAACTGCAGGTCAGACTAGTCCTCAGGTAGGGTAAGAGGTCTGAGTACCAGCAACTGCAGTGAGCACAAACCTCAGGGACTCAAGGTGTCAGCTGATGGAGGAGCCCTGGGGTCTGGGAGCCAGCTACTGACCAGACCAAGTGTCCACAACCAGCTAGTGGAGAGGCAGGCAACGTATGTCTGTGTCTGTCCGTTCCAGTCCAGGTGGACTTGGTTCGCCAGGGAGAAGGATCAGGCCATCTGTACTATTCCTGTTTGTGAGAGCCTTGTGGCCTTTTATGGATACCAGTAAAGGCACTGTTTTGTCTATGCTGATCTGTGTGGTTGATCGTGTGTGTATGCAAGCATATGTGTATATGTAGTGTGTGGCTGGCTGTCTATGAACACAAGGGCAGCCTTGCCACTGGCTCCATGTGGGGACTTGGAACCACTGCAACCTTGCATCAACCCAGCTGCGGTAAGAGGAATCCTCCTTGGTCCTGAAGCCCACTGGATTTGACAACCTCTGACATGTCTTTCTGAAAGAAAACTAAGTAAATACATTTAAAACATGCGATCATTACAACTGGTAACTCCATTTTAATTTTAAATGTCTAGTGCAGTATGTGCATGTACTACTCATTCATTTTGTTAAACAGAAACATGATTTAGAATAAACGCCAAAGTTTGGTACAGAGCAACAAGTACTAATGAATTCTAACTTGCCTCACTGTGTAAATGGGCTCTGATTACCTTCCTATGCTGATTGCTAAAAGGAGACTTTCTGAATAAAAAAGTCATGTAGACTTAATTCAGGAAAACAGTAACGCAAAAATTGAGCTTTGCTCACTGGAAAGTATAAAATGAGGATTCCTAGAGTGATAACAAATTACCTGAGAATAATTTGGCTAATCAGTGAGCCATTGAAAGTGGTGCTCTGTACTTTAGTATTCTTACAGCTTTTGTGCATGTTTATGTATTTTAATTGGAAAAAATACAGATTTTTGCCACCTGGTGTTTCTACATGCTGCTTAGCTGTGGGATATGAATAGATTGCAATATATAGACTAATAATCTAAATAATAACATAGCTGTTAATTCAGTATTATTGTGACAAGGAACGACACAACTTGAGTGTGCTGAGTGTATTCCTGCCTGCCTTTCTCACAGAGTTTTTAATCTATGTATAAAAATTATATTGAATTACTGCTTGCAAAGGAGGAATTGACTACCTAGGGGATGATGCCCTTACTTGATAATAGTGGTCTCTTTAGTCTGCCAAGCAAAGACATAACAAGATCCAACAGCTGGAAGTTTAAGTCAGTGAAGTCCAAACTGGAAAGATGGTGAAAACTGCTGCCAGTGAGGGCAAGCAACCTTTGGAACAGATTACTAAGAAGCATGCTAAATTTTTCATTTTCTTGTTTCGTGGCTAGCTGTCTGTTTTGGGATTATCATCTGATTTGTCAGATACTGAAATTATATGAAGGTGTTTTATATTCTATGCAATGCTTAAGGTTGAGCTAGTTCAAAAGAAGAAAATATCAACTGTAAGTGATGTCTATCTTTGTCTAAAATGTCTGAACAACTACAAAGATACACAAAAGGCAGCTCAAAAATTTTAGTGGGCTACTAGGTCACAATACAACAGTACTTAGCTTAAGTAACTTCTCATAGCCCATATGGTGACAGAGAGGCTTATTTTGGTGGCAGAATTTGACTCAGAAGAGTATGTGACTGGTATATTTATCCCTCACTACTGTTGGTTCCTGACACAGTGGTGAGTTCCACGTCATGGGCTAGATGGTGAAAGGTCTGCTGCTGCTCACAAAGTGGTTTTGGTCTTTCTTGTTCTGGGAAAAAGATTACTCCTTTGCATCAGTTACAGGATCATGGGTATTGCTCAGGCAATTTAGGATGAAACAATACAGTGACATTTGTTGAACTGCAATAATGTGCTGAAAATCTTCTTTTATGGCATCTAATCAACCTTCTGAGGGATAAGTGGAGGAGGAGAACAAACTACTGTCAGTATGTTCTGCTGTTGGTCTTTGCTTTGGTCGTGGCCAAATGGCCATATGTAAAAACATCCATCAGTGAGGGATGTAATTCTTTTCAGGAGGAAAGAAAGTTTCTTTTCTGTTTGTGTCTTTAGGATATCTTGGCCAAGTTAAAGGTTTGTTCAGTTCCAATGTGATTGAGAAGGTACCTGGATATTGGTGTAAAATATACAGGCCCTTGGAGTAGAGCAATTGATTCTGTTAGAAATGGTACAGCTTGCTTTTCATGAGGATGATGTGAGGGATACTTTGCTAACCAGACATCAGACATGAAGTGTAGAACTGTAGAAACGTAGTGTAAAATTACAAGTTTGTCCTATGTTTGGATCTGACCTGTGCCAACATACTAGCTTGTTACTTTTGTAAGTGTTTAATATGTTTCTTGAGCAATAATTTGCATTTTTTTCAAAACAAAACAAGAAAAACCTATGGTGATTAAATTCCTTTTACTACAGTTAATAGCAATGACTAACATAAAATGAGCACAGAGTAATTTTTCTTGATAAAATGAAACACAAAAAATAGGGAATAAAAGCAAGTGCAGTG
Organism: Balaeniceps rex; assembly: GCA_013401315.1. Classification (NCBI taxonomy): domain Eukaryota; kingdom Metazoa; phylum Chordata; class Aves; order Pelecaniformes; family Balaenicipitidae; genus Balaeniceps; species Balaeniceps rex. Next base: position 15,754 of record VYZW01027318.1, read on the forward strand.
CTTGTCAGAAATGGATGACAGAGGAACTGTAATAGGAGGAAAGAATTCAGTTAAATTACATGCTTGAAAACACATGGCTAATAGTGGGGGAGATATACATCAGTTACATTAATGTGAATCAATAACTGATCTTTGCAAAGAGGGATAAGATACAAGCGCGTGCCATTAATGAGAAGGAATTAAATACAGTCAAGAAGTCAAAAGCATGCATCATAAAATATGAATAGTGAGACTCAGTGATGAAACAAATCAGACTTCTATTCAACACAAAGTTTTGTGGTTTTGCTAATGGTGACTCCTTAGCTTTATCAGGAAAGAGGGATAACCTTTCTGAAAAAATGAATGTGTTTTCATTTGAAAGTAGAAAATTAATAGCTCTTTAAAATTCAAAACAAATTCTTGTCTCTGAACCTAAAAAGTTATTTGTTATCCAATGCTTAAATATGTAAAATGTGTAAAGATGATGAATATAGAATGTATTTAGTAAAGAATTCTGGACAACTATAACTAGTGAAGCAAAATGGAATTAGGTTTAAAAAAAAAAAAAAAAAGAAAGGAAAGAGGAGAAGATATGAACTGGGAGATACAAGACTGACAGATGAGAAAGTCCAGTGCAGGTATTGAAAATGATGACTTCTTTATTTCACTAGAGTTTTTCTGTTGTTGCATAAAAGGAAGACTGAAATGGCATAGAACCAAAGAAAATCATACCTGTGTCCTTTGTGAATAATGAAGAATTGAAAACTTGAGATAAAAAATGCCTACAATAGTGAGGATTTTTAAGTCAATATCTCTGTAGAGGAACAGAGGGGAACAATAAGAAAAAAAGGCATTTTTTATACACGTCAATAAATTAAGCAAGGAAAAGTTATTGACAGAAAACCAAAAAGAAAAAGTTGCTACAGTACAATGAGGAATAGAAATTATCTCATTTCTATGAGTAGCAGTTCCAATTTTTTTTTACTGTAAAACTTGGTGTACATTAAAAATTTTAGAACAGGCATAATAGTGTGTGAATTGGAGGGTCAAGCTCCTAGCAAGATGCAGTCTAATTTCTGTGGGCTCTCTATTGGAATTTGTCAGATTCAACCACTTGGTTTTACTCCTGCCAGACCTCTGCCTCTGGCCCACATGTCGTGACCATTACTGTATTAGCGATTCTGTGATGCAGCCCTCTACTATGAAAACTTTGGAGTGTCTTGGTTCCTGCCTGATTCCCCTCTGGAAGGAAAACATCCAAGAGGTCTGAAAGAGTTCCTGGTTTGCTTTCGACAGGGAGTTTCCATTGCATGCTGTTCCTGCACAGTCCCATGTTGCTGGAGCTCACAGCTGTTTTTTCTTCTGCTATTGAGGATGAAAAAATAGAGGGCAAGATCTTCACTCAGGTAAGGTTTTACACTGATAATAAAGATAATGCTTACAACCAATTAGTAACTGAATAAGGTAAGTTTGCAGGACTAGCTAGTTAAATGTGTCCATAACACAGGCTTTTTCTATCTTCCCATGCTTTTTGTAATAAAAAAGTTTAGGTGGGAGAGGAAAAAAAAAAAAATAGGATTTCATCCAAAGCTCACTGTAATTTATGAATCATCAAGTTCTGGATTAAACATTTAGCTTGCCTTTTTTGGGTGTTAGGATTTTTTTTTTAAAAAAAAGTTATTCTTTGCATGATCCGGGAAATTCTTCCAAATGTCTTCACTCTGGTAGCTCATTTAGAATTTTATAAATTAATCTTTGAAGGATGTGCTCTCTGGATAATTAGCGTAACTTCCCCAGAATTCTGATGTGCTTTTTTGCTCCATCTGTACAGCAATAGCCATTTTATGGAAGAGAAGGGAGGTCAACAGCAACTGTTATATCTTGAACAGTGCATTATTTTCTCTTTGAATGAAGTCATGTGTTCAAGGATTTGTCCTGTATTAGACTCAGTTTCTTTCCCTTTTTTTTCTTTTTTTTATTATTTGAAGTCTATCAAATCACTAGCTCTATCATCTTTACCTGTCTGCATTTGACTTTTGTACTAACTGCAAAAAGTTTGGTGCTGAAGAGTGGACAGTGTTGCAGCAGGAGGATGAGGGATGGGAACACAGGTCTGCCTCTATCCACCTGGTGCAAGCTCTTGAATGCTCTTGCTTTTTCTTCTTTTGGATTAAAGTACTTTCCCTATTCAAAAATATGAAGGTCAAAGTCCATTTATTGTGCTGTTCTTGTCTTTATATCCTCAAGCTATAAGAAAATGTAATAGGTTTTCAAATAGGCAAGATGGCTGTGGATTATTTTTTTAAGTTCAAAAATTTATGAAAATTCCTACGTTGATAGGCACTTGAACCTGAAGTTGTCTTTTTCTTCTCTCTCTTCCCCTCTTTGCTTTTTCCAGTTGGTGCTATGAGGAGCTGTTATTAAAGTTAATCAACTGAGTACAGTACAAGCGTCACTTGAGAACGCTTCCTACTGTGCCTCATCAATGGGCATAAACAGTTCTGAGTACATCAATTATTGGTTTCATTTATAATAGTAGCTTTTATGATGTGGACACCTGTCCACTAGATGCTAGACTGAAAGCAGCAACATTTTTGTGTCTGGATCACAAAATGAAAGCTTGTAATGATTGAAATTAACTTCTGAGCTGGATTTGAGTCAATGACTGACAAATGATGGTCCAAATCCCATGATTAGTGGGGAGATTTATTTAAACAAGGCTTTAATGAAATTTTCCTTCTGTGTTTGCATTATCATGCTTGATCCCTATTTTAATTTTCAGAGACCATATCTGAATAGGAGATACAATGTGGTTGCAGAAATTGAGCAAAAAGTAGCACTCAGAGGGAAATATTAAAAATATTTTTTCAGTTTGCTCTAAAGCTATATATCCACAAATAATTCACATACAGTTTTTAGGATGAGCTTGGAATTAAAATTTTATATATCTAATGTGTGTTTTAGAAGCAGTATCACCTTTGGTAGGGAGACAGACAGGGTAAGTGAGAATGGCAAAAGGAAGGAATTCCTGAGTATGTGTGATTCTGTGGCATCACTAGTAGTGGGGTTTTTAATTTAATTTTTTTATTTATTGATAACTCTATTTTCATTGAAAAAAAGTCTGTTCTACTCAGATGGATACCCTTTTGATTTGGTTGGAAAGTAACTTTTGGCTAGTATCAATTGAAACTGGTAGTTCTTATATATGAAATAAAATAGTGTCTGCAGGATTTCAGCAAAATGAGAATTTTATAGTGATACAAGATCAATACATAAACCCTTTTCTAAAGATGCAAGAAGTAAATAGCAGAAAATTGAGATAGGCGTAAATGATACTGAAATCCAAATATAAGATTTTAATAATATCAATCATAAAATTCTACAGGTTGCTTTAAAAGAAAGAAAAAAAAAAACAAACAACCAACCAACCCTGAAACCTTTAAGTAGTTTCAGAATATATTTGGATGTAATAATCAGTGTCATATTTTGCTGGAGTTCACACTTTGTGGTAGGTTAACTGGGCATTTTTTTATGGGCATACACCAGATAATGGGCACATTTCATCTTTGAACTG
>VYZW01027320.1:0-13907 GCA_013401315.1 Balaeniceps rex
GCGAGCGGCTGCGTGGTGCTTAGTTGCCGACTGGGGCTATAACCAAGACAGTATTTAAATGCTTAGGATAGTTACTTTCTTCAGGGAAGTACACAGACTACATAAATGATGAAAAAGCAAGGACTAGTTACCCAATATCTGTTTCACAGACGAGCAATACTAATTGTGACAGTCTATGAAATCAAAGAAAAATACTTATGTAAGTAAAAGGATGTCTGACTGAAGAGCAAATTGTATTTGTTGCTTCTGGGTGAACAAGAAAAAAGAGGTATTAAAGCCCTGTTTGGGAGAAAAGTCTGACCTCATACATGCCATGACAATTCTCTACAGTCCTTTCATTTTATTTCTTTTTAATGAGTGCATTAAAAAGGTGGTCCTTTATACCTTTTTACATAAAGCACTTTCTAAATTCAAGCTGTTGCTAATGTGATTACTGGGAGTATGAGCACACAAGGGCTGGTTTCTTATCCCCACATTTAAATTCTATATACTCTTTCTTCTGTTTCATTTACACGCTGGTAAGTATCGATGTAATTCTTCAGTTCTTTTATCAAGTGTATGAGCAAGCTATAGCAAAATCATATGCAACATACACAAATCTTCTTTAGCAAATCAAATCTGAAGTCAGAAACAGAAATGATGAACTGGAAACAGAAAAACATGTTATTTTTTTTCTCAAATACAAAGTACTCTACCAACAAAAAAAGACATTTTTCACAGTTAAAGCATGTAGCAGAATCTTTTTTCTTCACATTAACAAACAAAGAGGAATTGGAAATGATATGTTCCTAGCCACTTGAATGACAAATTTGTTGGCTATTGGTTGTTTTCTGGTACTGATATATCTTTGTGAAACTATGGAATGTTTGAGGGACATTTTCTCTGTTTTTTTCTTTCTCTTCCCCTGCTTCTTTCCCTCCCCCCATATTATATGCAGCTTATTTTGCTCTCTACTTACGCAGAAATATATTTTGTTCAGTTTTCACTTCTTTATATGTAGCCCAAATCTTTTTTTAACTGTACTTTTATTTCATCAGTTTTATTAATCACAGCAAAACTATTAAATAATTATAACAGTGTAGAGAACTTTAAGAGTATTATATACTGATACAACAGCAATTTGCAAGAGTCACCATCTGCAAACAATGTTTTCAAACAGATACAAGCTGTTAGCCTTTTGCTCTACACAGCATAAATATAACCTCAAAAATAGTAATAACCAGCTCTCTCACTACTGAAAACTGTTCTGGTTTGTAACAGTGAAATGCTGTATCCAGACAGAAGTTGACAAAGTAGGTCAAGCACATGGTTACCTTGAAGACGTCAATCACTTTGGGGGTAAAAAGAATTAAAATTTTATCATTTCTTTCTATCCAACTGTCCTGGTTTCAGCTGGAATAGAGTTAATTTTCTTCCTAGTAGCTGGCATAGTGCTGTGTTTTGGATTTAGGATGAGAAGAATGCTGATAACACACTGATATTTTAGTTGTTGCTAAGTAGTGCTGACACTAGTCAAGGACTTTTTAGCTTCCCATGCCAGATCTGCCAGGTGCACAAGAAGTTGGGAGGGGGCACAGCCAGGACAGCTGACCCAAACTGACCAAAGGGCTATTCCATACCATATGACGTCATGCTCAGTATATAAACTGGGAGGAGTTGGAGGGGGGGCAACGATCGCTGCTTGGCATCTGGCTGGGCATCAGTCAGTGGATGGTGAGCAATTGCGTTGTGCATCACTTGTTTTGTAAATTCTTCTTATTATTATCATTATTATTACTTTCTCTTCCTCTGCTGTCCTATTAAACTGCCTTTATCTAAGCCCACAGGTTTTACATTTTTTTTTCCAATTCTCTCCCCCATCCCACCGGGGTGGGGAGGGTGAGCAAGTGGCTGTGTGGTGCTTAGTTGCTGACTGGAGCTACACCATGACAGACACTCACTGTTTTTTGCTTCACATTTTGAAAACTATGCATTTGTTTTTCTGTCTCTCTGCAATGTTTGCAGATTAATTATATTAAATATATATATATTAGGTTTGCATGGCAAGGTTTTGGGAGTTGGGGGGGCTACAAGGGTGGCTTCTGTGAGAGGATGCTAAAAGCTTCCCCCGTGTCCCATAGAGCCAATGCCAGCCAGCTCCAAGATGAACCCACTGCTGGCCAAGGCCAAGCCAATCAGCGACAGTGGCAGCACATCTGTGATAACATATTTAAGAAAGGGGTGGTGGGGGGCAGTGGGAAATGGAGCAACTGCAGCCGGAGAGAAGAGTAAGAATATGTGAGAGAAACAACCTGCAGACACCAAGGTCAGTAAAGAAGGAGAGGGAGAAGGTTCTCCAGCCACCAGAGCAGAGATTCCCCTGCAGCCTCTGGCAAAGACCATGGTGAGGCAGGTTGTCCCCGTCCAGCCGATGAAGGTTAATGGTGGAGCAGAGATCCACCTGCAGACCATGGAGGACCGCATGCTGTAGTAGGTGGATGTGCCCGAAGGAGGCTGTGACCCTGTGGGAAGCTGTGGTGGTGCATCCTCCCCCTCACAGCCTTTTGTCTCTCTGACTGCTTTAGGACCTCAGGAGTTCCTGCTGGGCCACAGCCTTTGTGTAATGAGTTGATCAGTTAAGCACCCCTTAATTGTACCAGAAACTCCTACATGGTTGAAGCAGAGAGTGGCACTGTCCTTACCAGAAACTCCTACATGGTCGAGGCGGAGAGTGGTACTGTCTTTTTTGGAGGCTCCTGCATGGCTGAGACAGGGAGTGAAAACAATTACTTATCTCCTGACAGCCTTGAAACATATTTTTTACCATCATTGCTGGAATTCTAGTAATTACCGACCCAAATTGCAGCTCAGATGGAAATTTACTGATGACTAAAGCCAATCATCTCATGATCCTATAAACACCAGCCCTAAGTGAGGCATTTGAGCTTTCCTGGACTGCAGCGGATGGCACCAGCATCTCCCTCTGAGCGGGACTCCTCTCAGAGCTAGCAAACTCTTAAAGTTTGCTGAAATCGGAAGTCCATTGCCGAAGACCGACAGTGGAACCTGGGCAGAAACCCTTCACTTCTCGAAGCGCAACCCTCCCCTGTTGCAAAATGCCAAGACATTCGACGTGATTATTTCACTGAACTCGAGGGGAATTTTTAACGGGTATACCTTTTATATACATATATGTATTCATGTCTGTGTGTATGCATGCATAAATCAATTTAAGTAGTCTGTAGATGTATGATTTAATTACAAAGTGATTCTTATACTGCTGCTAGATAGATATAGATGTATATATATACCCCTTATCCCCTGCCTCTACGATCTCTCTGTGAATTATTCTAATTCTTATTCACATAAACCATTGACCAAGTCTGAGACTAAGATTGGATCCAGCCACACATAGACTCCTCTCTGAAAAGGAGTTTAGAAAGCAAGGGGGTCCGTTCTGAACCTCGTGACTCAACAGGAGGGTCCCCATTATCCCCCTACACCCACGATCTCTCTGTGAATCCTTCTAGCTTGAGTGTAACTTAATTTTCTTTTGTGTACTTCTTCCATGTAGTAATGGAGTGAACCTTGCCATCTTCCCATCTTTAAGTCACTGTTTTGATTAATTTTGTCTAATCACTTTATTAATTGACTGATGACTGATGGCTGTTAAAATATCACAGTCAAATTCTGCTATTTGCCACTAGTAAATTACACACTGCTACTAAATCAAACTGTGCAAAGTCACTCATTCACGACAAATTAACATAGTCAGCAGCATTCACAAATCTGCATTCATGACAGAAGCCTGCACTGGAGCAGGCNAATGTGTGATGAACTGAACACAACCCCCATTCCCCGTCCCCCTGCACCGCTCAGGGGGAGGAGGTAGAGAAAATCGGGAGTGAAGCTGAGCCCAGGAAGAAGGGAGGGGTGGGGGGAAGGTGTTTTAAGATTTAGTTTTTATTTATCATTACCCTACTCTGATTTGACTGGTAATAAATTAAACTGATTTCCCCAAGTTGTTTGTTTTGCCTGTGATGGTAATTGGTAAGTGATCTCTTCCTGTCCTTATCTCGACCCATGAGCTTTTCATTATATTTTTCTCCCCCGTCCAGCTCAGAAGGGGAGTGATAGAGCAGCTTTGGTGGGCACCTGGCATCCAGCCAGAGTCGACCCACCACAGTCTAAAAGGCAGCTTAACTAATAAATGCTTGGTAGGGGGAATGTCAATAGTTAATAAGTACTGCATATTGCCCTAAAAAGATTTGCTTAGAGATCTCATAACTGATTTGTGTTGGAGCTTAATCACATAAGAACTGCAAATGTTTTTCAGAAATAAATTGAATCACTATAAAACAGCATTGCAAGGACAAGGGTAGCTATGTGACAGACCTAGAGGCTACTCCAAAGCTGAGGAATTTGCCAAGGAGACAGATGCTGCTGACAGAAAATAATGTTCCACTCCCTGGCATTTGGTTATAGCAATGGTCAAACCTAAGACAAACATAAGTGAAACAGTGTTCTTCATTCCCACACAACACTATTTCATGTCTACTAAAGGTGAGCACAGTTGTGTTTTCCCAGTTCTGTCTTAGACAAATTCCTATGGGAATTCTGCAGCCCTCAGAAGCTAATCTGTGCACAAAAAATAAACTTTTCAAACTCTGCTATGAATCTAAAATCTCACCTGTACTGCAGCATGCAGATACTTTCAAAGAAAGGCAGCTTGAGAGAGAACAGTTTTAGCAGAATCATAGTGATCTCAACTATCAAGTCAGCAAGTCAGAACTGATTACTTTATGTTTGTATTTTTGATATTTTATTCCTTGTAGAATTCCAGAAAGAACTCTCTTGGGTTATGTTGTATAAACCCTGCTGCAGTCAAGAAAATAACTTAGAGCAGAAAGTTCGATTTCGTCTACCACGTAATGCTTAAATGATACATCAGGTCACAGGAAACCTGAGTTGTAAGCATGAATACAAAACGTAGGCCTGCCACCCAAAATCACATTTCATAATGGACCAGATAGCCAGTGCACAGTGCCTAACATGTAAGCTGTTGACCTGCCAGTGCACAGCTGATGTGAATCTTCTGACTTTTTGAACATAGGAAGGGCAAAGACTCAGTGTATGCACTGAGAGACTGCTCTGTGTTGAACGAACAGACGTGTTTGTTAGTGAAAGAAAATTGAGTACAGCTGAGAGCAGGAGACCCACCATAGGTGTAGGGCATAGATTATAAAAAAACCCAGAAGGAGCACCGTTGGAAAGGTACAGGAGGTTGCCTTTAGGTTGGCCTTCTACTGAAGAGTGAAAACCAATGAAGAATTTAAGATGGATACAAAAGCACAAGTCCTGTGTAGACAGAATTCCTCTATTTATATTTTCATTTGAACTATGAATTTGGTGAGGGATCCAGAGGAAAGGGCAAAGGCAGTAAAATGTCAAATAAAATGCAATGTCTGTTGTTCACATAGGGAAAATAATCCTAGTTATCCAAAGACTGTGAAGAGTCCAAAGATCTTGGGGTCATTGCAAATTGTTTTCTGAAAATATTAGCTAAGTGAACATCAGTGGTCAAAAAGTCAAACTGGACATCAGGAATTATTAAGAAAGAAATAAAGAACAAAACAGAAAATTCCATTATGCCACTGTGGAAACCCCTTTTTTTTTTTTTTTTTCCACTGTCTTTAGCGCTGTATGCAGGTCTTGTCCTCCCATCTCAAAAATCATGTAGTAGAACTAAAAAAGAAAGAGAGGAAAGCAAAGAAAATTATCATAGATATGAAAAAGTTGCTGTATGAGGAGAGATTAAAAGACTATCACTCTTCCTGGGAAAGAGAAAACTGAAAGACAGTAAGATACAGGTTTCTAAAATCACAGATGGCATTAAAAAGATGAACTACACATGTTTATTACCTACTTTACTAGAGAACTAAGGTAGACGAATAAAGGATTAGGCAGCATGTTTAGATGGTATATTTTCATACAAGATACAAAAATCTGTGGAACTCACCGAAAATGTAAGAAGGTTCAAAAATGTTCAAAGAATCATAGAAGAAAAGGCTTTTAGGAAGCTGAGGGGTTATACTTCTCTTGTAGATGTCTGTTTTTCCTAAGTACATGCCAGAGTCCCAGGTTAGATAGAAGGCTAGACAGGCCCTTGACCTTTTCAGATAGTCTTAACTTCCTATTCCTTATGCCCTGCACCTCACAATAGACCAAAAAAAAAAAAAAGGATCCTAGGACTAGTAGGATAATATATATCATATTTTGCACTGCTTTTTCAGTATTCTTTTCTTAGATATTACTCATAGACCTTGATATCTTGGAAATCACAACTAAAGTATGACTGGACTAGACACAAGAATGGAGAAATGATGATATTGAGGCCTTACCCTCAACCCTCTTTTTTTTCATACTGTAGCTTGTGCTCTTCCCTTGCCTTGCCTCACCTTGCTTTTCTCTGGTCACAGCTTTGCCAAATTGAAGCAAGTCTTTCTGTCTTACTGCCTCAGTATGGGGTTACAGCTTCATGTATAGTCCTATCTGCTGTCCCAGTGCCATAGGATGCTCAACATTTAACAAGGCTTCAACCCTTTTGACCATCACAGCCCATGAAGTGATTCCTAAGGGAAAGTCTTGAGGTGAGACGAGAGTTACCTAGGGAGTAGCCTGTCCTAAGCACGTTGCTCTGTAAATCCATTAGGGCTCTGCACAGTCATTTGACTCTTGATCTAAGCATTAAAATGGGGAGACAGCTGGCAATAGCTCAAGGCAGCTGTTCTCTTCCCTCTCTCTCTGCTGCCAGGACAGACGGACTCTCAAAATGATCTTATTTGTTAATAAATTTTAATAAAATTGCATCTGTTTGGTTACATTTGGCAAAAATCTACTTCTGCCATCTTCACGAAGCCCCTGCCATTCATCTTATTTCAATAACTAGGGACTGAATTGGTGGTTGCCTCATTCAGCACATCTGCAAAACAGGTCAGGTATATTGGACCAAATCCTGTTAATGGTTGAATCTAGCTGAGCCTCTGCACTCTTTAAGGCACTATAGAGTTTGGATTTAGCTTATCTTTTCGCTTACTCTTTTGCAGTGTCACCTGCAAAAGTGACAAAAATTAACCTAGGTGTTAATTTCCAAGCCTTTTTGTCCAAGCCAACTTGGAATGAAGAAAGTACGCCCATTACTGGACAGTAAGCATTTCTCAGTCTCCTAGATTTTGTCTGTTAAAAATAAAATAAGAAATCTCTACTCACTCTTCACAAACAGTTGTCAACTTTTCTTTAGAAATAAAATGAGGCAAAAGAGAGTCGTGTTATTTTTTTAAATAAAAACACTGGAATATGCACTTTATTTCTTCAGCTTCCAAATGACTGTTAAATTGTTTAGCACAGCTCTTCTAATAACCTCCCTCTGATGGCTCCTTTTTATATGCCTTTGGAAGTTAAATCTAATTAGAATAGCTGTAGAACTGTTTGGCATATGTCTCCTAAAATTCTTTACCCCCTGCCCTCCTCCATACTTAATACTTCCTAATTAACTTTGAAAAGAAAATGAAAAGGAATTGACCCATATATCAGTTTTCACCCAGACGAACACAGTAGAGGTCTCCACAGAGTACCATTGAAAACCACACTCACAGAGAATGAATCAATTATTTTATAAAATAGAGAAAATGCATTTTTTTATGTGACTTGCACACAGGTCTTCAGGTTCTAAAATATGTATTTCTACTTATAAATATCCTGGCTAGGTCAGTTTAGTTCAAACCCTCTGTACTTTCCCAAAGAAGATGAAGTTTGTACTCCTAAATTATTGTATTTATATATTTGTAACAGATTACAATTATCTTCAACAGAACACATTTCTCATGGGTTGCAGGAATGCAAAAAAAGCAGTGAACAAAGCAGCTAAAATGAGATACTGGCTACATGAGTAACTATTAACGTCTAAGCTTTACAAAAGTTGAATTTTTTTAAGCTTATATTTTTAAGCTAATACAGAATTAGACTCTGTTGCTCAAGATCAGGAAATTGAGAACATACTCCCTGAAGTTCTAGTGTCATTGTTAAAACTGATTTTCCTCTTGCAGATTGCAAGCTTTGAGGGGCAATGAATATATTTTATATCTGCATTATAGCTTACGGTTTTAGTTTACAATTGAAATGGTCTTGGTGGGCTAGCCTTGGCTAACAGCCAGACTCCCACCCAGCCACTCACTCACTCCCCTCCACTCAACAGGAAGGGAGAGAAAATAGGAAAAAAACAGTAATGAGAAATCTCATAGGTTGAGATAAAGACAGGGAGATTGCTTATCAATTAGCAGTGTGGGCAAAATGGACTGGACTTCACAAAAAATAATTTAATTTATTGCTAATTCAAATAGATTTGGCTGGTGAGAAACAAAAAGACAAACAATAAAACAAGAACTTTCCTCACCCCTTTCCCAGCACCAGCTTCACTCGATCACTACCAGCCCCTGCCCCGAGAAGTGCAGGAGGGATGGGGAGAGTGTGGTCAGTACCCAGATGTTTCTCTCTGCAGCTCCTTCCTCCTCACACATTTTCTCTGCTCCAACATGGGTTTGGCATGGCCTGCTGTGAATACCTGCACCGGGACCTCCTCTTCCTCCTCCGCTGACTTTGTTCTTCCTACTGTTTTTTCTCATGATTTTTGTTCCCTCTTCCTCTGCTTGTGTGGTGTTTTCTGCCCTTTCTTAAATATGTTTTCCCAGAGGTGCCACCAGCGTGTCTGACGGGCTCAGCGGTGTCCTATGGTGGGTCCATTGGAGCCAGCTGGAACCTGCTGTGTCTGATAGAGGGCAGCCCATGCTTCTTCTCACAGAGGTCACCCCTGCAGCCTTCCACTGCCAACACCTTGCCACAGACACCGAATACAGCTGTTAAAGTGGCTCTAGTCTCTGGGCATCCATCTTGTTCTTGCTCGCTGTACATATAGCTCAGTTGTCCATGTTGCAACCTGTAGCAATTCTTTCACTACATTTTCTTTTTAATTTTAAAGAAGAACATGAATTATCAGATTTATTTCCTATTGTGTTTAAAGGAAAACTGTTTTGAGAGGAAAATATCAGATACAGACTTTTTAATAGTAATCATCATAATGGTTTATATACATTTATATAAATTTTCATCCAACTTTTAAAATAATCTGTAGGCATTCACTGGGCTATAATGTTGGAGAATTGTGTTTTCTAGCAATATTTCAATTTTAGAATACCTGGGAAAGATTAGATCCCACCTTATAAACACCCTGTAAATGTTCATCTGTTCAGTTTTTCTATTCTACTATGCTACAGAAATCTTTGTAATACATGAATTCCTGAAAAAGGAGGAGAGGTAGGAGGAGGGTGAGTGGGCAGGAAAGAAGGAAGGAAGGAGGGAACGAAGAGAAAGGGAGAAAGTGCAAGAAGGAAGGAAGGAAAGAAAAGATACTGACATACAAACACAGAAAATTTCATTACTTTACCTCAAATGCATAGCATACAGTACTTTACATATATAATGGAAACAAATGGAGGGTACTGTTTCTTGAAATTTCAAGTAAATAAAAACACTAGAGATTAATCTGCAGTCTGCTATGGATTCCGAGGCATTTCCCAATTTCTATGAATTTTGTACCTCCACAGTAGACACCTATACCTGAATACTTTAATCAAAACTCATTAATTTTTTCTTACAATGAGCCCCATGAAGGTAGAATTCCATCAATATTTTCTGTGAAATTCCACATACTGAAAGACAACTGCCCCTATGATGTTTTTGGCAGAAGTTCAGTTTTTCATGTTTCTTTTTAAATTATTTTAAAACAATAATTTCTGTGCATTGCTTAGTATGAAACTGTATTAGCTAAAATAGTTGCTATGTCATGTCTGGAAATGTTTGTGGCCAGGATGTTTTGCAGTCTGCTTGGTACAGCACTCTTGCCTGAAATTCTTTGAAAAATTGCATTAAAACAAATGAATAAAACAAAGAAACTAGTTCTGTAAGATAACCCTTTTTCTTATTAGAAACGAAAAATATATTTACTGTCTTTTAAAATAATTTCAAAATTCAGTTTGTTATGATTAGTGTATGTGCCCTCCTACTGCTATTCAAAAAAGTGTTTCCGGCAACACAAAAAGCTGTGCTGGTCTAACTATGCAGTTAGATGCAAGAAGCAGACAAAAAAAATCATTGAAGGCACGTACACCATTTTACACTAGTTGATATTTCGCAGGTTGGGTTTTTGAATGTCTCGTTTAAGATGTTTCTGCTTAGCTCTCCATCTCACCCTTGTGACTATCATGTTGGCTACAGTTAGCATTCATCATTTGTGTAAAAATTGTGTTCCTACCAACTTTATCAATCGTTTTTTTTAATGTCAACACTATGATATCCTCTTTAGGTGAATTTTTATCAGCACTCAAACTAGCACAAAAACAGAGTAAATAATCTGAAGATTAAATAACAAAAATCAACGGCCAGTATAAGAGAAGGAGGCTAGAATAGATTATTTTTCTGAATCAAATATATTTGTCTCCCGTATTCAACATCTACCCCCTCTGTTTATATTTGCAATCTTTTTTATTTTTTCTTTTCATTTATCCATCTCTCGGTTCTGATTATTTATAATATTAAATAAATAATAAATATAGTATTAAAATTGTCACTTGGTAACAAATTTAAAAATCTGAAGACAAAGGTCAGTTTTGAAGAAGGTTCAAACTGATGCACATGGCTACGTGTTTTATCAAGAGAAATGGAAGGGGTGTTGTGTCTGTCTACACAGGCATCAATGATTCTTACAGCAAGTCAATGTTTTTCTAACCATCCTAAAATTGTTAAATGGTCTTACTTTTACTATTATCCTGAGGTAATACTCACGTGTGAAGGAAATGGTGTTGATAAGGGTAGAACAACCAGGAACAAGGTGATGCCCGGGTCTTGAATGACTAAGCTGCCACTCCATGTTATTCTTTGTGCTCCCTGTAGACCTGAACCAAGTACTCCCTTGGGGTACCTTGCTTTCCTGATTTAGTCCCCCTGCAGCAGCTCAGTAACAGTTGCAAAAGGGATCTTGTAAGAAAAGGACTTTTTTTAAAAAAAAACCCACATTATTCAACTATTCCTCCTATACATGCCCTCTGACACTATTCCACCCCTATAAAGAGAAAAGGCCTCCCAGATATCTTCCTGTGTTAAGCAACTGCAGAGGATTGCACAGGGCTTTAAGGGGGAAGAAGTCACTACCCCAGTGTCTCATCACATCTCAAGGGGAAATTTTACCCTTACAAAGAGAGTACAGGGTGTTCCTTGTTTTTAATTGTCTAAGTTGCAAAAAACAGAAGAATCAGCACACTTTGTCCGTGTCTGATAAAACACAAGAAGATAGCCAGAACAAAAGATAAACAACTACTTTATCACATACATGTAATGTTTGGTAGTGCATGTTTAAGAAATCAAAGAACTATTTTCTTATCCTACAAAAAAGATGGCATTTACAAACCATCTTGAACACTTATTAGTACTCACTCATCTGTTTCTAAAGCTGAAGAAGTACCCGTTGCTGCTTGTACAAATCTCAGGAGGAGAACTGTACACTAATCACATTCGAACAGCTTGGATTTACTTTATTATAAGGGCCTGAGAAACTGGATCACTGGTGTTAGATAAAGGACTCCAAATCCTTATCTTCCCTATCTATTCTATAATCAGGGAAAAACCCACAAAAATTACCATCATGGAAGTTTGAGATAATGCATCCTGCTCCCATGCATGAACACATGCACTTCTAGACTGTAAGTGATAACCTTCTTTTGTTTTGATCTGTATGATAATAAATGCCTTTCTGTGTTTCAGAAAGAAGGTTTACTGAGGTATCACTAATAAATTCATCGCTCACTAATAGCACACCAATAACCCATATGGCTTTGCTGATGTATGGCACAAATCCATCATCAACCTAATGTCTTCCCAAAATATATTGACACTATTCATCAAGAATTTTTGCTGAAATTCTACAGTGTGCTTGACCTTTCTGAAAGAAAGGAAAAAAAATCATTTTGGAGGTATATGGGAGCAAAGATAACAAAATAATATAGTCTGGAAATAATATAAATCAGCAATATAGTAAATTATAATAATGACAGTCAGCTTGTATTTATATAGAGCTTTTTTCTTCTTGTTCAAGTAGAAACCACAGTCCTTCCAAACTTTACATAGTTTCTGTATGCCGTAGTCTTCATCTTTGCCCAGATAATGCACACAGCATAAAAAGCAGGTCCTTGCCTTAAATTAAACAGTAAGTAACATAAATATAGTTATGAATTGAGAAATATAAGTAACACATTCCACTTTTCAGCTTTATTAGCATTTGCTTAGTTAGTTGGGTCTGCAAAGTTCCTATTTTTCCACCTTCTTTGCATTTGCCTCATTTCTTCTTGCCTTTATATCCCTGTTTTCTTACACTGTCATGGAAGTTTTACACTTTTCTTCTGTTTCTAGTCCAACCTCACTGATTCCTTTATCTTCCTATTGAAATCCCAAATTCATACCCCTCTATACCTGGTGAGTTCTTTCAGCTTTCATAGTGAAAACTTCTCCCGGGAATACGCACAATTCATTCAAACTGGCAATAGCCAGAATAAATATATTTTCCTTTCTAGTACAACCAGCTCCCGAGAAAAAAGGAAGGTAGTTGTACAGCTTCTAGAAAGACAAAATGGTTTAATAATCTTGTGTATATTTTCTTACTTAAAAGGTAAGCAAGAAGATACTGAGAAGCAGAAACAGGAAAATCCAAAGGCAAGAAACAAAGCTAGAGAGAGTAATGAAAAAGTAAGGAAGTAAAATTAGTGTTGGGAGAAAAATATTAACATTAGAAATGTATAAAATCAGTAATGTTATATAAAAGCTGCCATTTTTTATGGATACTTATTTTAGTTTTATGAAAGCAACCCATACTTGTGCAGTGGATATTAAAAGCTAATCCAAGTCACAATATCTGTTAAAGTAAAACCTATTGGTAGCTCTCATAATCATACTATAAAAATATATAATAACAAAGGAAATTCTTCATGGCATCTATTGCAGTTAGAGAAATGTTGCAGTTGGTTTTTGGGCCTATAGTGATGCTCTTTAGACTTTGGGTTTCATGAGGTGTAAGTAGAACATACTAACTTAGTAAATCCCACAGGGAACTTCCCTCAGCTGGGTTCCTGTGATGTGAGATTTCCAGATCTCAAAACTTAGCTTCTGCTGAGAAGTCCTTGCCTTCAACATCATCCGTATGGGATGCACAAATCATTTTCTGGAAAAAATGTCAGTGTATGAGTATCAAAAAATTATTTTGTATTCTAATTCTGAGTGGCTTTTTTTTTTTACTTCATTTCTACACATTCAATTCAAAATCAGCTTTAAGGTAAGATAAATTTCAGCAACCTTGAAGTAGGCTCCAGTTTATATGTTCTGCTAATTCAGTAAAGCTAATTAACTTGGTTCTGCTTTTTGATTCAGTTTGCTTGAATTTAATGCTTATGTTTGGTAAGCAGACAGACAAAGAGATAAATGGGTCACTGTATTTATAACTGCTCATTATTTCCTTTAATATCCATGTTGAATAGCGTAAGTTCTGATTACAATTAAAATGCTTTTATGCCATCTTAGCAATAATTGACTGAAACACAGTCGTGGTTTAGCCCCAGTCGGCAACTAAGCACCACGCAGCCGTTCGCTCACCCTCCCCCTCCCGGTGGGATGGGGGAGAGAATCGGAAGGTCAGGAGTAAGAAAACCCACGGGTTGAGATAAGAACAGTTTAATAATTGAAATAAAATAATAATAGTAGTAATAATAGTAATAGTAATAATAGTAATAATGAAAATAATAATTGTAATGAAAAGGAGAACGAGAGAGACA
>VYZW01027322.1:0-14762 GCA_013401315.1 Balaeniceps rex
CTGTTGTGGGGTTGCTGAGGGTCGAAGAAAAACAGGTGCTGATGGCTACCACAATGGTGTACCATTGCAGGGGGGTTAGACTAGATGACCTTTAAAGGTCCCTTCCAACCCTAACTATTCTATGATTCTATGATTTATAATGCGTTCTCATTGTATCTGAGCACTTTTGTAATACAATACTTATTTGCATTGCACAGGGTTCTATAAATTTGCAAAATCACATAAGTGTTTAATGCCTGCTGAATTAAGAATCCTATCCCAGAACCAGTATATTATGTACACAAATGTCCTCTCAGCAGTCATTACAAAGGATTTTATTCTTGTTTGGTTGGTTGCTTGCTTGCTTGCCTTGGTTTTTAAACACAACCTAAGAGAATTAAAGCATATAATAAATTTCAAACCTTGAGTATTCAGCAGAGAAATAGGTATTTTAAAACATTTATATCCCGGATTAACCAGGGGAAAATCTTACTTCTTTCAAGAACATGATTACTTTTCAAATATTTATGCACAGCCACTGCATAGCTGGTTAACAGCAACCTGTTCCAAAGCTTAATTTCTAACTTAGAAAGATAATTCCGCACCTTCCTGAGCTTAAAAGAGAAATGTTAAGTTACACAGTTTTAATTACATTCCCTTTGGAAGTTTAACTTTGGATTGTTAATACAAAGAGTGCATTTTTAGGAAAGAAAGCACCCTATGGATTTGATGACTTTCATGTGAAAACAAGCCTTTCATTGCTCTAGAAGCTTATGAAGTGTCTTTCCTACCTGGCTGTTTTTCATATGATAAATATAAGATTTTATATAAGTTAAACTAAAGATAATATTGAGCTCTTATTGGGCTTCTTAGATAACCAGTCTGTACATGCCATCTGCCATAATATTATTATAGAAGGCTATTCTATAAACCTAACCAACCTATTTACACTTCCTTCCCTCATGTACCTTTCCAGACTTTCCTCTAATAAATTCCCTGTTTTAGAAACCCCATCTGCCATCTTCTATCCTCTCTTCTTTTAAACCCCTCTTCAAAATGCTCTTACTTCATCAGACCTGAAAATGCCAGTCTGCCCTCTTAAGATATAGTATCACAATTGATACTTTTGTTAAACCCATAAATTATATACCACTCACCTATGCTACAATCTGGGATTTATCATGGTCATTTTTCTCACATCCTAGTAGTTTTCTAGTTATTTTTCTCTCATTTTTCAATTGGGTTTTATCATGGGATGCAGTTCCATAAAGTTTAATTATAGGAAAAAGTGCTTGCTGAAACCAAACATGGGTTTGCACAAGACCTGAATAAAACAGTGCCTTTGTTGCAAAGAATTAATAGGTGGGATTTCCAAAGATAAATAGTTACAATATTATAATGTTTAGTCTATAAAAAAGAAACATTTGTGTACTTGTTCATCAGAGCCATTTGAAATTTGCTGCTTGTTTCAGATCTGAAGGGGCCCTGTATAGAAAACAGTTTAGTCATTTTTTCCAACAGCACCATTAAACTACAAAAGATATTCCCTCTCCCAGTAGCCCTGCTTTTTCATACCCTTATCACAGCACTGCTGCAAGACTGCTAGCTTAAGTACAAATATACAAAACTTTTAAAATAAATTAGAAAAACATAAGATTAAAATATTACTTCCAGAAAAAGCTTAGCCACGCTGCATACACATTTGCTGTTCCCTAGTCAAGCTGGCAGTTGAATACCTCTGCTGCTCACTGCATACTGTATAACGTGCCTATGCAAACACTACTGTGATTCCTGACCTTCCAAGTATTTTGTGCAGATTTATCTGCATTTAATAACCATGTCCATGTACAATCTGCTCCTGTACAAGCATGCCACATTTCTGCAGAAGTTAAAACCTCCACAGCAGCCACCCCAAAGAACTGGGGAGAAGAAACATGGCTATGACCTACTCATCTCTGAGTGCCACCTAAGTGGAGCCACTACATAAGCTAGCTTAGAGGAAGACACTGGCTCAACAACTTATGAATACGGCAGTAGATATGCTCATCTTATACATTCAAGGATTCACACAAACCTTGTGTAGTGTCATGAGTCTTATTTGGTTCTTATCTAATACACTGGAACATATGGTTTAGTTAGAGACTATTTTCTGGGAGTCTAAACCAAGCAGGATCCAACATGGTTTATATTGAGGTGACTGTCTCTTGCCAGAAAATGACATCTTTAAATCATACACTTTTCATAATATTGCAAGTGTAATGCAGATGCAGGGGGATCCCAGACATGATTTCCTGCCTTCCTTGCTGTAAAGAACATGTCTAGGGAGGATTTACATGTACATACCTCCATGACATGTTAAAGTTTTTCATACAGTAGAGATAATTTCTAATAGAGCAATAACACAGAGGAGGCAGTTCAAAGAGTTGTAACAATTTCCCCCTCATCTCCATCTAAAGTTCAAAAGCATTTTCCCATGTATAACTTTAATTGCTTTCCTTATAACTCAACGCAGACAAGGCATGGAAACTATTTTTAAATGAAACATACCTTTATTCTGTAAAGTTGTGATTAGAGGGGAGAAAAACATTTAGTCAAGGTCCCTCTAGAGTAATGTATCGCTTAATCTGTCTATCTGCAGACCTCCATTGTACTGCAAGGGTACACAGACATTTTTTTTGGTGTGGGTTTTGCAAACAGCATGCCAAAATGTGTTGGCAATCCAGTTACAATGCCCTTTGAAGTCCTTCATTTATCACATATCCTTATGTTCCCAAAGATACAGCCATTTACAAGAGAGAGAATATTAAATCGTAATCTGTTCTGTCTCTTGGCACTGTTAATTTATCGCACAGTCCACAGCAGCTGTCAAGTTCAGTTCCTTTGGGGACTCAGGCTTTGCTCAGGTTTCTATTAATCAAATACCCAGAATTTGCAGCTGCAAATTGAACTGCTGTTGGCTTTGTTTTCCCTAGGAAAATCCCAGTTTTTAACTTTCTTTTGTTTGAACTGAAGATCAGGCAAAACAAAAAAGCCTGCACTGTTGTAAGTATAAAAATTGAGGTGTACATGTAGATTGACTTACTGTGCTTCATGGTACAGAAATGATAATTATTCCTCATTTTACCGAGTCAGAATCCAGTATGCGCTGTATAACAGAGATACAGTTATATCAAGCTACAGCACAATGTAATGGAAGGATAATATTTGGGCTTAGTTCAGTGGTGCTTTTCCATTGGCTATTTTTATATGGAGAATCATGTGTATGCTGCAATGTTATAAAATAAAACATATTAATACATTGCAAAATTGTCTGTTCTATATGTGACTCAAAGGTAACACCATTCACATATCTTCCTGTTTCATACAACAGTTATTTCTACACAGATACA
Source organism: Balaeniceps rex (assembly GCA_013401315.1). Taxonomy (NCBI): domain Eukaryota; kingdom Metazoa; phylum Chordata; class Aves; order Pelecaniformes; family Balaenicipitidae; genus Balaeniceps; species Balaeniceps rex. The sequence goes on from VYZW01027322.1 coordinate 3,369, forward strand.
CCAGACCACATACAAAATGCACACCTGCACCATCCAGTGCATCACACAAGGTCCATCCACTTGGCAGGTAATGTTCTAGAGCTACAGTTAGCTAACTTCTGCAGCATTAGCTTAAGTCTAGACAAAAAAAAAAAATCTGCTTTTACCAAGAAACAGGACAAGTTTCCAAAGCTATTATCCCAAACACTTCAGTCCGTTAGCTCTGAAGACTTTCTGATGACTGTGTTAATACAAAAATAAATTCCTCCTCCCTATTCCTTGCCAGGTTATTTTAGGTCAATTTTCATATTACATCCTCAGGGATCATCAATGACAAAGGGATATATCAATCACCAGACATGCTGCAAAGTTTATAAGGTGAGCGACTTTATGGTTTCCCTGGCTTTTCTCAGAAGATTTGCATAGTAGTGTAATTAAAATGAATGATGAGCTGCCATTAATTATCAGAGATCTTATGTGTCTGTGTAGGAAAGATCTTGAAAGAGGAAGATGACAACAAAGTACTTGTAAAACTGAGAAAGAAGTACAGAATGCAAAGCATAAATGGAAAACAGATGAAAACTTTACAGAATTAGCAAAATCAGAACAAATAAAGAATCTGCCTTCTACAAGGAAAAAGGAAATAATAGTCTCTCTAAGGAAAGGCTAAAAAAGTGTAAGCTGTCCAAGGTGAGGAGAAGCACAGGCAAAGTAGCTGCAGAAAGAGAGAAGAGGAAGAATTTATTGGAAAATTCATATAATATTGACTTAAAGACCTCCTAAGCCTTGTAGAAGATGAAAAGAACATCTTCCCATCCTGAGCCAATACAGGTGGGGAGCAAAAGCAGATGAGCCTTTTCTGTCATTAGCACAAAGCATGAGAAATTGTCTAAGATGTGCTTCATCAGTATTTTACATTGCCATTTCTCCTTCTGTAGTTGTTACATGTTGAGCATTTGAAACTGGACACCAATTCTTTTCTTCTCCCATTTTACAATGGAAAATGTGTGAGTTGCAAAAATGATGAAAACATTCCTAGATCTCCAGTCTCCCAAACTGCAATATAGAATAAGAAAACTACTCTTCCTGTAGCATCAATGCCGCTGACACCCGAAGAGTGTGTTTACCAAATTTGGTCTTCTACCTGTAGTTATACAAGAAAATCAGGAGTATGTAAACATGAATGGCTAGTAATAAGCTTTGGTGCATTTTTCTTATGGGGAAGTATGAAAACTGCAGAGTTCACAAAGGTGCATGAGTGTGCCTGAGGTTTTAAAAGGCCAGTTCTGGTTCTTGCTACCAAATGAAACAGATTCTGCTGTTCTCACTGAACCAAGTATAACGTCCTGCACCTGGGTCAGGGCAATCCCAAACAGATACAGGCTGGGAAATGAGAGGATTGAGAGCAGCCCTGCGGAGAAGAACTTGGGGGTATTGGTGGATGAAAAACTGGACATGAGCCGGCAATGTGCACTCGCAGCCCAGAAGGCCAACCGTATCCTGGGCTGCATCAAAAGAAGCGTGGCCAGCAGGTCGAGGGAGGTGATTCTCTCCCTCTACTCCGCTCTCGTAAGACCCCACCTGGAGTACTGCATCCAGCTCTGGGGCCCCCAGCATGGACCTGCTCGAGTGGGTCCAGAGGAGGGCCACGAAGATGATCAGGGGACTGGAGAACCTCCCCTATGAGGACAGGCTGAGAGAGTTGGGGTTGTTTAGCCTAGAGAAGAGAAGACTCCGGGGAGACCTTATAGCAGCCTTCCAGTNGACATGATGGCAGCCTTCCAGTACTTAAAGGGGGCCTATAGGAAAGATGGGGAGGGACTCTTTATCAGGGAGTGTAGTGATAGGATGAGGGGGTAACGGTGTCAAACTGAAAGAGGGCAGATTTAGATTATATATTAGGAAGAAATTATTTACGTGCAGAAGAAATTCTTTGTGTCCAGAGGACTGCAACAAAGCTGGTGAAAGGGCTGGAAGGAATGTCCTATGAGGAGCGGCTAAGGACTTTGGGCTTGTCTAGTTTGGAGAAAAGGAGGCTGAGGGGTGACCTCATTGCTCTCTGCAGCTTCCTGAGGAGGGGAAGTGGAGAGGGAGGTGCTGCTCTCTTCTCCCCGCTATCAGTGACAGGACATGTGGGAATGGTTCAAAGCTGTGCCAGGGGAGGTTCAGACTGGACATTAGGAAGCATTTCTTTACCGAGAGGGTGGTCAAACACTGGAACAGGCTTCCTAGAGAGGTGGTCGATGCCCCATGCCTGTCAGTGTTTAAAAGGCACTTGGACAATGCCCTTAACAACATGCTTTAACTTTTGGTCAGCCCTGAATTGGTCAGGGAGTTGGACTAGATGATCATTGTAGGTCCCTTCCAACTGAAATATTCTATTCTATTCTACTGTGAGGGTGGTGAGGCACTGGAACAGGTTGCCCAGAGAAGTTGTGGATGCCCCCTCCCTGGAAGTGTTCAAGGCCAGGTTGGATGGGGCTTTGAGCAACCTGATCTAGTGGAAGGTATCCCTGCCCATGGCAGGGGGTTGGAACTAGATGATCTTTAAAGTCCCTTCCAACCCAAACCATTCTATGATTTTAACACGGAGAGCAGCAGGTTCCACAAAGCAGTCCCTCTTATTGTAGTTGGACTATTTGTAAATTAAAATATAATTTACCTCCCAGTATCTGACATTTCAAATACACACAGAAGAATGCTGTGCTGCATAGACCCTTAACATCGATAACATTCATTGATACTAAAATGCTTTTAAGATGGACTGATTGATTTATTAAATAGCTGAGTTTCTTGAACTGAAGGTGGTATTAGTATTGTGTTTGCATTAATCCAAAGGAAAGATTTAGAAGCATCCCCTAAAAGTGCTAAATTCCAGACTGAGCAACCCCTTATAGTATTTCTCTGTAGGTGGACCCCTCTGACAATAAGTTTGCCTGCACTTAGCCTGAGGCTTTATGATCTGTATTGTTTGACCTGTCACAATGGCTCACAGATCATCAATTTTTTTTTTTAAATGTCAATTTGAAGCTTGATCCATTAATTGCATCTGTGCCACCTGGGATACGTTCACCACCTTCACATTCAGCCTCAGGGCAGGTAAACTGCAGGAATTCCTTCCAAATGTGCAGTCACCAAGACCTATTGCCCTTTTGGCAGAAAGGAAGACAAGTTTTGTAGCAAGCTGGAGGTCAGATATGACATTTCTGGAAACTGAATCTTTGACTCAAATGTACAAATGTGGTTGTATACCTTCTAAAGAAGCTTTTAGCCTTGCCTGGGCTGGCTTGGCCCTCATTCTTGAGCTAGGACAATCCTGGTAAAGAAAACAGCAGGAGTAATAAAGCCACAGAGCACTAGGAAAAGCAGAAAATAGATGAAATTCAGTGCAGAAAAATGCAGAGTTTGCATGCAGGGAAAGGACAGGCCCTGAACTGGTCATTAACGTTCAGTAGTGAGACCTTGCAGTTGGGACAGACTCTTTCACAAAACCACAAGCTCCAAGTTCAGTAGCAGTCAAAAAACCAAGTCATGCATTGGGAGTTTTTAAGATAGGAGTAGAGAAAAAAACACAAAATATAATTGTTTCACTGTAAAAATCTGTTATTTGAATGTAATACCTTGAATACTTTGAGAAATGCTGATTCACTAGCTTCAAAGGAGATGTATTAGAACTGGAAAATTTTCAGATGCAGGCAACAAAGATACTTAAAACTACGGAGCAGCTTTCATGAGCAGAATGGTTGAGCAGACTGAATTTAGACAGCCTAGAAAAAAGAGTATGCTTGAGTGAAATGATAGAGCCTTACAAGATCATAATTATCATAGAGAGAGGGGATAGGGACTGGTTGTTTCCTCTGCTAATGCAAAGAAACAGAGGCCACCAAATGAAGGTGGCTGGAGCCAGGTTCAAAACCAGCAAAAGGAAGCTGCTCACAACACTGGCCGTACATAGACATGTGGAGCCCTTTGCCAGGGGATGCTGTGGATGCAGGAACTTCAGGTGGCTTCAGGGAGTGCCTGAAAAAGCCGCTTTGAATTTATTCAAAGTGCCTGTGTAGTAACAATGGAAACAGGGCTCTGTTGCAACCAAAAGCTGCCCAGCAGCGGCAGCTGAATCCCATCCAGTAACAAAACCAATGTTAAAAATAGCATACTTTACCTTGCTTTCATCCAACTTGCTGCAGTCTCTAAGTTGTACATCTGCCAAAGATTTAAGTCCTTTTTAACCATTCAAAAGTTTTTAACAATATAGTGTAGCGGATGGACAGTGGTATGAACCAGTCATGCCCTCTTCAGGTTTGGTCATACTGTTCTGGTCCCTCTCACCACTCCATGTGCTCTCAGGACTGCAGATATCCAGGTGTGCTCCCAAAAAAAAAAAAATCAGTTTCTCTGTGTAACAGAGCTGCATGGCTATGTTGCGTTTCACAATAATGTGGGAAGAGGCAAGTTTTTAGCCCTTCAAGTACAGTCTTACCTGTCGCTTGGGAATTCAGACAAAGAGGCTAAGGGAAGGTCTCCTCCTTCTCCCCGGAAGTCACAGCTCCTTCCCAGCAGTGAACCAATGCATCATGAAATCTCTGATTCACATCCTGCAAAGCCCAGTTGGAGAAGTGGCTGTCCAAGGGGGTTTGCACAGCAGACCTCTCACCTACAGAGCACACCCCCTCATAAGCAACATTGCTGCAATGCATACAGTGGACAGATAAAGAGAACTGGATTGCTTTCAGCAGCTGGGTACCCTGAAACACCAGAGATCCCCCCAGTCATATGTTCCCTCAGTTATAACAGAAGGGTTTTTTTGCATTTCCTTGAAATGTCACTAAATGGCCTAACAGTCACCAACAGAGCCATTAGGAAGTGGTATTAATAAGCAGCAAGAAAATATGTTTGCCATTACCAATATTCTCTCCAAGTTGCTTGCCTATTTTTCCCCACTGCAAAGACACACCCTACAGTTCCCTCCAGAGTGGGAAACATGAGCCAGCCTTATCAACCATCTCCTTGCCAATTCAATTTCCTCTCATGTTTCTCAATGTACCCTCACACAACCTTTCAGAGCAACTCAATGTCTGCAGCCCATGTCAGCAGCTGCTGCGCGCAGTTGAGTTCATAAATCTCAGAGCCAACAAATCAGATGAAAAAGGAACACCTGCATGCAAGGGAAATTGTTAATTATGAGGCTGAATCACTTTCCCTATTCCTCTTAAAATCAGAGTAGCAGGTGGTATAATGTTCTCTGGCACCTGTCAGTCCACACTGCCAGTTGAAGACCCCCTGGACAATCATCATAAATGTCCAAAGGCAGCTGACTAGTCAGACACATTAATGTACAGCACCAGCAACCCCTGAGCAAACTGTTACTATATGTGACATACCACTCAGCAGAGCATAGCTGCTTCTTTCCAGTTCCTTCAGAAACATTAGCTGAATGAGAATGACAGCAAGTTTGAAGGGAGAGAGGAATAGGAATTACATTAATACGTTCTGTGCTGAACTTATTTTGGGAAAGAAAAATGATGTGCTTCTCAAACACACCACCATTCTGCAGAGGCATTTTAGCAAAGTAGCACTTCAAAGAACCACCTGCAGTCAATTAAGTTGACTTGTATTATAAGAAGAAGTTCTTAATTAATTGATCATTTCCTTCATTAGTTCATTATGTAAGTATTCCCTTGTAAATTAGCACTGGGCAATGGATGCGTACAGCATTATTAATGTGTACAAGGCTGAAGATTAGAGTTACCATTATTAAGCAGTCACAGAACAAATAAGGAACACAATGATGCTTATTTTCAGCATAATTTCCATTCCTTGTTTCTCATTTATTGTTTTAAATTTGCTTATTCTCCACTGCTCCTTTTTTTTTAATTACAAAATGAAAATACATACTTATTCTAATTAAGTCATCCAACAATTTTTTACTTTAAGAACTTGTCCTGGTTTCGGCAGGGATAGAATTAATTTTCTTCCTAGTAGCTGGCATAGTGCTGTGTTTTGGATTTAGGATGAGAAGAATGCTGATAACACACTGATGTTTTAGTTGTTGCCAAGTAGTGCTTACCCTAGTCAAGGACTTTCTTTTTCAGCTTCCCATGCTCTGCCAGGTGCACAAGAAGCTGGGAGGGGGCACAGCCAGGACAGTTGATCCAAACTGACCAAAAGGGTATTCCGTACCATATGATGTCATGTTCAGTATATAAAATTGGGGGCTGGGGGGCAGAAAACCACTGCTCGGGGACTGGCTGGGCATCGGTCAGTTGGTGGTGGACAATTGCATTGTGCATCACTTATTTTGTATATTATTGTTGTTGTTGTTTATTATTATTATTATTTTCTCTCCCTTTGCTGTCCTATTAAACTGTCTTTATCTCAACCCACAAATTTTACTTTTTTTTCCTGATTCTTTTCCCCATCCCACTGAGGAAGTGGGGAATGAGTGAACGGCTGTGTGGTGTTTAGCTGCCTATTGGGTTAAACCACAACAACCTCCTATGTCACTGCACACCTCCGCGGCAATACGGCTCAGTGAGGAGAGTGCTACACACGCACTGATACGTGCAGGGAGCAACAAGTCTTTATTAACATGAATAAATTTGCACATTTTCTTTGAAGTGATTTTATTATCCCTGCTGAATAAATTTATTGTTGTTAAAGGCCAGTCTTGTTTTAGCCTTAGTAACATCAGCAATAGGAAGTGTGTTACAATCTCAGAGCATCCTTATTGATGAAGCCTGCTCTCATCATGAAAACTAGTTGCTGTGATAGCTGCAAACCAAAGCCGTTAAAATCCTGCCTAGCTGGCACAGGGTTTTTTTTTTTGCTGTTTTTTTCCTGACTGCACAGCTACTTGCTGTAGCCATACTTACTCTGTATTACACATACTCCCATGACAGATTAAAACCAGGACTTTTGTTCCAGAGAGAGAAACTCTATCAGGAAGTTTCTTCCAAGCAGTGTTTGGTGTAGCAGAAAGCTATAGTCTGCACTCTATACCAAGAACCAACATGAAATATAACATGGAAAGCCAAAAGATCTCTAAAGAGGAGGCTCAAAATTATATTTTTTTGAAAAGCAACATTCTAATTATAAGATTTCTGCAAGACTCATCCCTTTAATGAGAATAAAAGATATTGTATGGCCTTAGGTCTGATGTTTTTCTATACAAGTGCAAATTAGTTGCAGTTTCACTACGCTAAATGTAACCACACATGAAAAAGTGATGCACAACTTCTACATCAGTAAAAAATCTGAGTATGAAGATATAATCTATAAAATTTAATCTATATAGTTATAGAAAGTTTACCACAGATTAGCTGATGAAAACCACAGAGACTGCCTTTTTTCAAAAACTCTATAGCAATATGACAAAATTTTCAAAACCTATTATTTATTCAGTGAAGTGAGGATCCCAGTGAGAACATCTCCTGCCAATTCAAAATGCCAAATACAAAACAATATAAATATAATAGAAGGATAAATGCTGATTTTGAAAAGGAACCAGTTCAAAGATATGAAACCTTGAAAATTATGTCAAGCTTCCATTTCTCTGAAACTCTAGGCATTAAAAACTTTCATATCCAGCTTATACTAAGATCATAAGATCTTCCTGGGAATTCAGGCATATTTGGACAAAATTCAGGCAAAGTCTGTTTCTTACATAGTCAATTTAAAAAGTCTTTATTTATACTGAAGTTATCTGTGATACTGTAATTATCAATCTCTGGAACTGGAGAAGTCTTCTTTAAAGCTGAATCTATTCAACTGTCATTCATTAATTAGGGGGGTTGGCCTAGATGACCTCTAAAGGTCCCTTCCAACCTAAACCATTCTATGATTCTATGATTAATACCATGAGATATAACAATTAACAAGCAATAAACTTCAAGATATCAAAAACACCATTTCCTCTAACTTTGATCAAACCAGTACCTGCCTTGTTTCGGGAACACTTCCATTAAGTTAAAAGTCAGACTTCTTGCTTTTAATAATTATCAGCCTTCTTTCACGTCTGATAAATCTCAGCAGAATTACATTATAATACTATGAAGAAACAACAAACAATTTCAGTAACCACTGAACTCCCTCTCACCTTTCAGAATTGGCCTCTCTCTTCCCCTATGGGTCTTTTTCTATTAAAATCACCTTCTACTGAAAAGCCTCGTTTTGTTTTCTGATTTCCCATCTTGTATATTGCTCATGTGTATCAACACAGTCCTAACGGGTACTGGGTGCATCAACACAATAATTTACCTTGTGAACAAGGTGCAGAGACAACTGAAGGCAATTCTTTGATTGCACATCCCAAGCTTTATCATACAAGGTGCTACTGGGTTCAAGCACAATTTGCAGTGGCAGAATACCAAGATCTCTCTGAGCTGGACTCAGACAACTATATAAGAAGTCCTTTGCATTCATGACCACAGGGTCTTTATTAATCTATCTTGCTAGAAAAGCTATCCTAAAAGTTAACCTTCTATTAAGTTCCATATCATATGTCTTCTTGTTTTACTTCCATCCTTTAGCCCTCAGTAATAGTTAGTATACAGCTGCTATTGATTCATATATGTTCACACATATTTCTACACAGGAAACACAATGTGCCCTGCTTTGAACAGATTAGAGTTAAGGAAAAAATATCAGTAACAAGTAAGAGCTTGGCCCAGCTGAAGTAATTCAGAGTTTTGCTCCACATTAGCTTCATTGAAAATCATTACAGTGGCAGCGTTCTTTTTGGAACCCATCCAAATGCAGAAATAGTCACAAATTCTTTCCTCAGAGGCCCGTGTCTGCGCTGTCTTCCATTCTGCTGCTCTTCAGACTCTTGCCAACATGTATCATTTCCTTCCTTTGGCTACATCTTTCCGAGATGCAGCCTAATCCTCAGCATCACGTACCAACTGGAGCAAGTAAATACATCTGACAAATGTGTACACTGATCCTATAGAAACATACATTTAGCCAGTAAGATTGAGAAACACGTCTGAAGGCTGGCACTTCCCAAATTGATTTTGAAGACAGTGGCCTTACCTTCTTTGCCTGGAAATGTATGAAAGATGGAAATGTTTATCAGCTAACATACATTATTTAAATCACATGATATTTGTATATCATATATATATGATCTATATACTCTATCGACCCCATGCGATATAGAGGACATGGGACAATTACTTCATAGTTTGCATTGGCTGATTGTGCATGCTTAAAAGCATTTCATAGAATCATAGAATATCTCAAGTTGGAAGGGACCCATAAGGATCATCGAGTCCAACTCCCTGCTCCTCGTAGAACTACCTAAAACTAAACCATATGACTAAAAGCATCATCCAGACACTCCTTGAACTCTGACAGGCTTGGTACTGTGACCACTTCCATGGGGAGCCTGTTCCAGTGACTGACCACCCTCTCAGTGAAGAACCTTTTCCTAATGTCCAATCTGAACTTCCTGTCCTATCGCTGGTCACCAGAGAGAGGAGATCAGTACCTCCCCCTTCACTGCCCCCCCTTGAGGAAGTTGTACACTGCAATGAGGTCACCCCTCAGCCTTCTCCAAGCTGAACAAACCTCAGCCGCTCCTCATAAGTCTTGCCCTCGAGGCCTTTCACCATCTTGGTCGCCCTCCTCTGGACACACTCTAATAGTTTGATGTTGTTGCAGGTGAATTATTAAGAGAAGTCATCGTTATGGGATTAACTAAAAGGTGTTTAATAATGATCAAACAATGATCAAATGGTAATTAATCAATGACTGAATGAAAATCCAATGGTAATCAAATGGTGAGTAAGCAATAATTGAATGTCAATTAAACAGTGATTTAGACGATTTAGACAATGATTTAGACAACAGTCAAACACTCTACTACTTACTATGCTTCTAATAATTAAGCTATAGCTGGATATATATAAATGTTGCTAGCGTACAATATATTTTTAGGCCTAATGTAAAATGTCGCTTACCTCATTATAGATATCAGATGCTGGGTAAGGGGTTTCTCAGCCTCGAGGAATAACCTTGAGAGACGTCCCTGCTCAAGGGGCAGATCACCATTGTGCAGACTGCTGCTGTACAGGAGAGCTCAATGGGCTCGGAGGGGCTACAAATTTTTATAGCGTAAAGTGATTGACTCGTAGTCAAATCCCCCCCCCCTTTGATGTATGTGCAGGTGTGCAGCTGTAGCAGTTTTAGTTTTGTCTAATCCCAGCTCGGGCTGGTACTGTTAGCTCCTGATAAGACATGGCCTAGATTCCTTAGTTCATGAGAAGATGCAGCCTAGCACAGTTCTCATGGTTTGCACAGCAAGGCTGATTTCAGTCAGGCCTACTTGTTGATGATGCCTGAACCAAAGTACCGTTCACTCAGTCAGAGCGGGTGCATCTGTCACAGATGTCCTTCTTATATTGAGGTGCCCAAAACTGCACACAGTACTCGAGGTGGGGCCGCACCATTGCAGTGCAGAGTGGGACAATCACCTCCCTCGNGCCAGCAGGAACGCAGAAGCCCTGTGGTAAGCGCTGGCAGTCTCTTGGGTAATGTTTACTTGACAGATCCTACCATCACATTTTTGGTGTTGCAGCAGAACAAGAGCAAGTGCCCAGGGCCTGCTCTACTATTCTCAGTAAAGATGATCGCTGCAGCAATGGTGACACTACCATCACTCTAAGGATGCACCTGGAAGGGGGCAAGCACTGCTTTTGCTCCCTCAGCTGGATAAAGCTGCGCTGCTTCCCCCTCACTGTGCAAGTCAGAGAACACGCTGCAGACGAGAAGGCAATAGCAATTGTGTCTTATACAATGAATCCATCCTTGACCAACACTAACATAAAAAGTACCCCACAGTGAAGGCTGGATCTCGCTGAGTATTAACAGACTTATGGAAAGAAGATTCTAGAGCTAAAATAGGAGCAACCATTAATGCAAAGGGTATACAAAACTGAGCACTGATCCCATCCATTTGATTTTTTTTAATTCAGTGTTTCATTTCTGAAGCTTGCAATAATTCTTTTTCTAGATCTACAGGCCAAGAGAAAAAGTCGACTGAATGACAAGATTCAAAACTGTTGACCAGAGATACTTCAGGTCACTGGGTAATGAAAGCAAATTAAAAAAAATCTCACATCTCTACCTCACTTTGCCAGGAAAGAGACTGTTAGCCACACATGCCATAAACGGTAATATCTATGATGAAATCAACATTGGCTAAAAGTAAAAAAATTCACAGAAAACTGAGAAAGCTGTACATGCATGCATGCACACAGGTGACAAAGTAAATATACATATATTGCCAGTAAAAGATGGTCAAGATATAAATTGATTCCAGTTAGCACTTCAAAGAAGGTAGATATTAATGTGATCAAATCATACTTAACTAAACATATGTCCTGGTTTTGGCTGGGTTAGAGTTACTTTTCT